>JAKSZP010014713.1:0-121150 GCA_022478985.1 Massospora cicadina
GGCTTTGCCATAGTGTACAGGTGTGGCATCAGTGTGAAGCATTGCATTTCAAAAGATTGTATTTCGCCATATATGGCGAGACCATCTTTCAGGTGTTGTTCCAAAATGTCACGTTTTACCGTAGTAGGCAAAAAGTCAAATGTGAGGAAAATTTGGTTTTGATTTTGTCCATCTGGTGCATTTGGTTTCGATGACCCATTGCCCTTCGGGAGGTTGACTACTATGCACACTGCCACAGCCTCGTCTGCTGCCTCTTTGCTTTCAAAACCTAGGTCCAGCCAACTGCATGACATGGAGTGAGGTGCGATGTACACTGCGGTCAGGAAAATTATGTGCACATCTTCACAAAATTTTTCCCATAAGGCCATTTGTTGGATGTCCAGAAACACGCAGACTCCAAATTCCACTGATGAAAGTGGCTGGGATTGTGGCGTGTTGATGTACTGGTTGCATTGTGCTTGCCATGTGAGAATCTCTGGGGAAATAGTGACCGCCAGTTTTTTAAAATTTTTGTCTATTCCGCCAGTTTCTCCAGGGCGTTTTTGAACGCTGGAGGCCGCGGGCCTTCCACCTGCTCCTCTTACCTTACTTGCCCAACTGCTCCCTGACATGGGCGCAGACTAATCTCCTCTGTGAGATTATCAAACTATATTTAGTCTTGATTGAATAGGTTGCAAAAGTGATTGCAACGAGAAAGAAAAGTTTGTAGCATAAGTCACTGGTTGATCATATATAAATTCATAAATAAATAAGACTTTGAGAATCCTCAGCATGAGTCGTTGGTGCTTTGAATTAGAATTTGGAACCATTTTAGACGATTTGTAATGGATTCATCAGCATTCTGATGGAAACTCCTACAACAATCTTCAGATGGCATTCAGTAGCAAACGCAGCTTCCATCAAACCTAAACTCAATCAAATATATAACATTAAATAGTATCAAACTAGGCGATTAGCCAGCAATTATGCCCGACTAATCAAAATCCCTAATTTTGATACTATTGGAAGGATTCATCTGGTTAAAATCCTGACAGGGACTGAGAGAACTAAGGAGTCTAATAATTGAACCATGCTAGGAAATAAGCCTGAGGAGTTCAAGCGGACAGGTAAGAAAGACACACTTTTATCAGTGCAGAGGAAAGGGACACTTCACTGCTCAATGCAAGAAGCCAAAGGATCAGATTAACGTGGTCCAGGAAAACCAGGACAAACCCGCACAGGAGTCAAGAAAAGGGCACATGGACTAGATGGGGAACAGTCAAAAGCTGCTGTTAAACCCATTCCCCCCAATATTTTGTATAACAAAATTGATAATAGTGATCTGTTTATCGATGATGACATGCAGGAACAACTTTATCAGGTGGTCAATTCATATCTCTTTGCAGTAACCAGATTTGGAGTGAAGAGAATTGACCCCAAAATAATTAAAGTGGTCGCTCGCCTATATGCATGACATTTATTGGACAAGATTCAATCCACAATGAAACTGAAGAAGTTGAATGAGGTCAAATTAGATGAGGCAAACCTGTCTATCCCCCTTAGCGTGATTAAAGAATTGGTTCCTGATCTATTGGTACAAATTGTTCACACCTTCAATTTGGCAAATAATGCCGCTATACTGTTATGAAAATGACAGAAGAAGTTTAGACTGAACTGCCAGTCAGGATGTGTGAGTACCCAAAAAGCAAGCCAGAATGCCAGAGGCATTGCCGCACGTATGACGTTGTATGGATCCAAAAATTGGGAAATGATAAATCGTTGTTGGAGGGCAATTGTGAATAGTAATGCAAAGACAAGCCAAATGGAGACAAGCCCAAACACTGGGTGTCTTGCTACAGGGGGTTGTACCACTGGAATACTCTCTACGGGGTTACTGGTAGATGGGTTTTTTAAAAACTGAAGAGTCAAGGGGGCGAATACTTGCTTGAAAATGGTGGATGTAAGGCCACAAGATCCCATTATATTGATGGCGTATAGTCAAAATAAAGGGATTGAATTGCCAGAAGTATCTGGCTCGCTGAATCCAGTTGATGATGGTAGGAGTCATGGTAATGATCAAAACTGTAAAGCCCATCCAGTATAGAGACTAACAGGCCACCAGAGTAATGCCATTGGGACTACGGCCAGAAGGATATCAATAAAAGTAAAAATTGATAGTTTTTAGCAGCAGGAATCATTATAAGAAAATGAAGAAAATTGACAAACAATTTTCTCAATATGATGCAACTGATTAAATAGTGGTCAATTGATGCGGGAACAAGCAGAGATCAGGTCCCTCCAGTTCAACCTAATCGGCAAATTTTTTGGGGAAGGGGGTAGATAAGCTCAATGGGAATTGACATCAAAGGATTTGGTGGCAGGCCGAGTTGCTATCAGTTTGACCTTGCATGCCTGAACTAAGGCTCAACTGCATTTCTGGCAGTTGGTGTGACAGCGTCTGGCTCAATGAGCAATGGGAATTTCCCAGGGCCACCCCACTAAGGGGTGGTCCCAATTGGTTGGAAATGGGTTCAGGATGCCCAACCAGCCCATGCCCAGTCGCTGGGTCATTCATTTGGTCACAAGCATTGTGTCAGCTGCAACTCCTGATTTGCCAGATGAGGGCTTCAAACTATCGTCAATGAGTTCCAATGATACTACCTGCATGTTGGAGATCATCCACGACAATTTTGAGCGGGGTTAGCTTTGACAATTGCACTTCTGGCTGAATCAAAACTGTTGGCAATTCCGGCCAATAATTCAATCTTTATCCCTTTATGACTATGTAAAATCTGATCGTTGGGCTTGATTTCCATCAGGTTTGACCAATAGACCTCAATTTGGTGATCTTGGCATAGATTTCCATGATATGGTGGAAAAGTTCGGCTGAAGTGAGCCTGGCCACTGGGGGAGGAATCTGAAGAGTGAGAGCTGTTACCCAGCGCTCATCTACCACATGGGCGAGATCACCCTGGGTAACAAGGGATACAGCCACCCTCTTCAGACCCTTTTTACTTGGAAATGGGAAGATTGCCCAGTCCACGCACAGGGGACGTTCCCTGGGACTTACATATACACAGTAAATACAATTTTACAATATCCAAGTGTAAATATATTGATATACTGGTTAGTCAAGTATGGGTGCGGGTGATAATTGACAGTGGAGCATCTATCAATAATGTCTTGAACAAGCTCGTTAAGAAGATGAGAATCTCGCCTGATTTGGAGTACAAGAAAGAATATGGGACCAACGGGCTGAATACAACCATCTCATGTGGAGAATATAGCGCTTTAGCAACACCAATTTGGATCTTTAATGGTATTCGCCCCAGAAATAGTTTTGGCCAACCAAAATAAAATATTCTGAGTGGGACTAAAATTCTAAGAAATACGGATTTAAATGTAACTATGAAGGTAATATGTTGACCATATTGGGTCAGACGCTACCACTAATTTATCAGAGAGATGGGGAAACTCCACTGACCAGGAGAAACACTCTCATCAATCTGAATTACAATGACAGTATTGTCCCAATTCAAAACCAATTAATTGGGTGAAAACAAAGTGAAACGCCAATGGAAATTCTGGAAAAATTAGGAATTCTGTTTCACGTCAAGAATTCAAGAAACATACCGCCAGAATCACAGATCATAGTCAATATGGGATTAATGTTGGAGATACCCAAGCTGTTGTATGGAGAAGTTGGTAGCCCCTGGAAGAAGTCTATAAAAGAGCCATAGGTGGCTCCTGGAATAGCTATGTGAGCCATTAGAAAATTGAGTTCTCCTGATGAATTTGATTTTAACTAATGAAATCAAGAAGAATAAGATCGTCACATTTGTTCATCTGATCCTGATGGCTGAATTGAGGAAATTCCATGATTTTGGGACCCTCAATGAGATGGGATTACCAGCAGAGGTGGCTGAGAGCTCAACCTATTGATCAATCAAGAGAAACACACTTATCTGACGGAAAGACAGCAGGAAAAGGTGCTCAAATTATTCAAAAAGTAATGGGAAATATTTGCCCTGGACAATCATAATTTGGGATATGCAAGGAATGTCATCCACAAAGTTGACACGGGGAAAATTTGCTAATAAGGATAATACCAAATTGATGGTCAAAGAATGCTGAGGAAGTAGTGAAAGAAGAGATCAGCAAACTAATGAAACTTGGGCTTTTATTTGTGTCATTAAGTCCTTGGGTAAGCCCTATCCTGATCTTGAAGAAGAAGGATGGCTCTAATTGGGTGGTGATCAATTATTGAAGCTGAATATAATAAAAAGAAAGATTCAAATCCACTATCACAAATCAACGATGCATTATTGAATGGGAGAAGCAAAGTATTTCTCTACAATGGATCTGATATCAGGATATTGGCAAATCAATTTGCCAATGTAAGACCAGGAGAAATGTGCGATCATTACCGCGCAGGGGCTAAAACATCCAACTAAGATGCCACAAGGTCTTTGTAATGCACCTGTGACGTTCCAGAGGGCCATGGATGCCATATTATATGACTTGAAGTTGCTGTTGGAAAATTACTTTTCTGGTGACAGTAGGTTCTGCTAGTTGGCAGGCCAACCAGTATAAAGACTGGTCAGCCCTTGCCATTTTGCCTTAGGTATGGGTCCAGCAGCACCAGCTTACCTCTTAACGTGTCACCCACGCCATTTGGGGATACTCCAGCCTAAACCCCTATGAACAAGTATAAACCTAAACTTTAATCAAAAGGGAGAATAGGCAAAGGGAGATATTTATTGGAAGGAAAGCGCTAGATATTTAAACTATATACAAAAGGCTACTGCGCCCACTGCTGACCTATTGACTCATCACTGGACCTTCTAACCAACCATTCTTTTCAGCCTTCCACTACACTACTCTTTTCCCTGGCGTTGGCCCTCTCACCCCATCCTTCCTGATGTCCAATTATTAGTTTTGGCTCATCCTCAGCCTTGAGTTGCTGGTGAGCATATAAATATTTGATATAAATAAACAACAAATTTGGATTTGACCTTCAAATTGATTATTTTGCGCCAGAAACCACTTTGGTCACTTTCTTTGACTTGGAATATCTCAGCATCTCACAACATCACATTTTGACTCTTCTACTTGGTTACTCAAGGTTTTGTAGTTTGGGCAACAGTCAATTATTATATAGGCGCCAGAAACATCCTCAGCCGCCTGGACTCATAATTGTCAGGTTCCGCTGATGCATATTAAATTATTAAAAAATAATCCTTGGCTATTAGTTGCTGGTGATCCATAAACCTAATTTGGGGAATTGATTATTAGGCGCCAGAAACATCCTCAGCCGCCTCAAACTCAGTATTGTAAGGTTCCTTGACATTTACTTAAATAAATCCAATGGATCACCCTATTTTAATCTCCCTTTACACTCAGCGTAACTTTCCAAGCAAATTACACAAGTTAATAAAAAGTAAATCTTAATCGCCCATTGTAGTTTCTCTCCAATTCTCTCAGATTCTCCGCTGGCTGCTCCAGTGTAGGGCAGCAGCAAAACTCCCTCCGCTGTTTTCTGTCCAGCAGGAAAACACACTCAGATTGGCTCACCCAGTTATTCCAAACCCATGGGATGATTCATTCCTCCCAAGGATCTCAACGCCCACCTTGCTCATACCCATGCGGTACCTTGCTGCCCCTGGTGCTCCCCTGGAGCAACATGCACTACGGCCTAAGGGTCAATTACAGAAACTCTTCCATACCATGACCAAGCCATTATTGAAATGGCACAGGCGGTGATGACACCCGCTGGATTTATAGATATCCGCCCCTATAAGGGGTATTTTGACCTTGGTTTTACAAGTGAAGCTGATGCTGCCATTGCAGCAAATGTGCCCCTGGTATTCCATGGCACCCCTCTTCCCACAATTTGGACCTGGATCCCAGTGGAGACCAATTTGCTGGTCCAGTTTGCTGATTCGCCTACCCACCTCCCCCCTGCAGTGCTCCACCAGGAGCTGATGGATAGTTTGGAAGCCTATGGCTCCAACCCCAGCTTACAACCTGTGGTCCCAAATGGGGCCACATGATTTGCTGGGCCTCAGCCATATGCCATGATTAGCCCTGAATTTAGAAAAATTGCCATGTCGATTCCCCTCACACCATTATTCCTTCAGTACCTGACCATCTGTTTTGGGCCCACGTTGAGGGCAGGCGGACGATCTCTCCATCATACTTCGAGTTGGACCACTCAAAATGCTAATGCCCCTCCTTAGCCACTTCTGATGGATTGGACTACTCGTCCACCTACCTCCAATCCACTGCCCACCCCATACAAGTTCTAGCATGGGGTACGATCCTACCTCCCCCTCCCCCAAAGCCTGTGGCTGCAAAGGCACCTGAAGCCACTAATCAGCCTTCCCCTCGCCCCAATGCCACACATGATTCCTCTAATCAATCATCAGATTGGATCCCATTCAATCTCATGCTTCCTCCAATGAATCAACAAAAACTCAACTGTACGCTGATTCCCCAATTCAATTCAACCAGAACCCATGGAAGTTAATGGCTAAAATTGATAAACCAGGTAAGCTCATGGAAGAACCATCTCTGCAAATCAAGCAGTTTGTTAATGCAGAATGGGATGCCAAATACCCCCTCAACTATATACCCCACAGCCAAATGCCAAAATATTTTGCAGTGATCACCAGCCTGCAGTTGAAACAGTTGCAACACCAGATTCTCGCCCCCTTTGTAAAGCCGTCTCCAAATCAGTGGTGATTCTCACAAAGGAATCTAATCTCCTGTTATCCCTGAAGGTCTTACTCAAAAGAGTAAATTCACAGCGAAACAATTGCATAAAAATGTTAATGACGTTATCCAAAACGTGGTAACTGTAGCACGGAATCCAAAAGCTAATATTACTTGAACCAATATCGCCACATTTGTTAAACTCCCAGACGCCCGCATTAAAACTGAAAAAGCTTTAGCTGAATATATCAGTGCCATTTTCATAGCTGGCAATTTCCATGAAATACAAATCATTAGCAATATTGAACCACATGCCACTGATGCCCTGACGCCCTTACTGTCTGCCTGGCACATACCCTATTCTGGGAAGAGGAAGCTGCTGCTGAAGATGAGCTCCCAAATTCCCCCTCCCCTTCTGCCATGGAGGGATAAGCGGTCTCCACTGCCCAGCTGGTTGGTTGTTTTGTTTGAAGTGTTTCAAGCAATCCGCTCATTTAGGCGTTTTGTTTTAACGGTTTAGTTACAATAGTTTTAGTTATTAATTTTAGTTTTGATAATGTCCGTCCCCTGGTTGGATTACCTCAAATAAATATAAAATAGATAACCCTTAGCTTTTAGTCACCGGTGATCTGAATACCAAATTGGGCCATTGATTGCCCCACTCCAATCATAACTTCAAATCTCAGTGGAATACTTGGATTCAGCTTGATCCAATTTGGGGAGCAACTACCTAGCAATTGTATCAAACACCACGAAATTTAGTCAATGAGCTATTCCACAGGATTGGCAATATTCTCCTAAATAATGATAAATCATTGGAGGATTCCATCTGGTTAAGATTCTGATAGTTGTCCTGCATCCTGGTGTACTTGGACGATATTTTTGTTTTAGTAAAATTTACTGACCATTTACACCACTTGGCTGAAGTCTTCAAGAGACCGTCTGCGGCTAACCTGAAGATTAAGCTTAATAAGTGCCACTTATTAAAGAAATAGTTGGAATATCTGGGAATATTTTATCAACTCTAGTGATCTGCAGCTACAAACCCAGAATATTGAGGCCATAGAGTGAATGACCATCTTGAGAAGTATCTGAGATATCCAAATGTTGCTTGGAATGGTTGGATATATAAAAATTCAACTGGGATTTCATGAAAATTGCTGAGCCCCTCTTTCATTTGCTGAAGGATCCAAAGAAAGGATTTGTATGGAATGAAGAGGCCCAGAGTTCTTTTAATGAGTTACGCCGGTATCTGGTAGATTCTCCAATATTAAAGTATACTTTTTTTGATCAAGATTTTAAAATACAGACTGATGCTTAGTTAATAGCAATCAGCCCCATCCTGATTCAAGTAGATGAGCTTGGGGATGAGCATCTGGTAGCTTATGTGTGCCAGATGCTATCAGAACGTGGAACGGAATTACACCATTACTGAGCGGGAATGACTTGCAGTAATTTACGCCTGTAAACTGTTTCAGGTGTATATCTATGGAACGCACATTGAAGTGGTGACAGACCACTTCTTGCTGCGTTGGCTACATAATCTAAGGGAACTGGAAGGATGACAAGCCCAATAGGCATTGAAGCTTCAGGCTTATGACTATGAGATATTTCACCAAGTGGGAGTTTCTCACCAAAATGTGGATGGCTTATCGAGGTTACCAATGGTCCAAGTGGTATACCAGCCTGTGGATGAGCTTTTACAGAAAATAGTTGGTGGAATAATTGGGAATGAGCCCCATGAGATCCAAGTTGTGCTTTGGAAAGCGATGAAAAACACTGAGACTAAGGATGGACAAGTGTTTAAGATGATTGATGGAAAATGATTATTATTCCTGAGACAGTCAGAACAAGAGGCAATTGTTCAAGCCAAGCATAAGGTTGTAAGGCATGGAGGCCTAAGGAAGATGACTGACCACATTTGCTATTACTATTACTGGGAGTCTATCAACTACAATGTAGCTTATTATCTGACTTGCTGTGTGGAGTGCCTTTTGCACAAACTTCACAAGAATACAACCAGATATCAACTGGTCCACACTGGATTACCTGGCATATGGTGTATAGCGATGTGATGGGACCATTAACCATAAGTACAAAGTAGTTAAGTATATCATAGTTTGATTGAACATCTGACTATATGGGTTGAGACGAAAGCCCTGGAGAAGGTGGACGCTACAAGCACTACAAGGTTTATCCTGGATCAAGCGTATACAACCATGGATGTCCGCAAGATTGTTAAGTGGCAATGGAAAGAATTTCACGTCCCACATGGTCCAGAGGTTGAACAGAATAATGGGGATCTGAGGAGTCATGTCAGTACTTTACCAGCCAGAGATGAACAGACTGGTAGAACAAGTCAATGGAACGCTGTCCATGACGCCGAGGAGGCTAGTTGCAGGGAAAAACTTTCGCATGAGGAACATACCTCAACTTGTTGACGTTTTCATATACCATATGTCACCATACAGCAACCTGAAAAATACCATTTGAATTATTTTACAGAAGTAATGCCGCACTATCGCCAATTCTATATTTGGTGGATGAACCAACAATGGGGATGAGTGCTGAGCAGTACCTGCTCTGATTGTCAAATATCCTAATTGTGATGAAATTGCAAGCATTCAACACAACCTTAAAGAAGAAATTCAAAGCCAAACCGATGGATAATAGAACCAACTGGCATTATCAGAATCTCACATAGATGGTAAAGTTACCTATAGTGACACGCATGGTTTCAGAAGTAGAAACAAGCTGGATGTATTGTGGTAGGGTCTGTTTGATATTATCGTCAAGATAGCAATGGATGTCTATTACATTAAACCTTTTGTATGAAAGGATTGTGGATTGAGTCCATACTAAATATTTAAAGCAGTGGATCAAAGAAAAAAATAAAAAGAGTGATCCCAAAGGACCGTTGAACCATTGAGATGGTTATGTCCAAGAAATTTTTGATTAAGTTCTAAAAAGGACCGCTGTACCAGAATAAATGGTTAATCTTAAAAAGTGTGATCTCTGAACCATGGAAAACTGGTAGGTCTAAGATTCTTGGACCCAGTTTGGGGGAATAAAAAAAAGATGGACTGCTGAACTGAGCTAAGGGCATGTCCCATATAAAAAAAGAAAAAAATAAAAGATTGATAAAAATATAAGAAAAAAATTTAAAGATGCAAATAAAAAAGTCATATATTTTTATGTTTTTATTGGTTATCCTCAACTCAGGGATGATTCCGCCTATGTCGCCTCTTGGGAGAGGGAGGATCTATAATAGTAGGGATAAATAACCGTCAAAATATATTTAGATTGGATGCTAGCAAGGGCTAGACCTACTCAAAGCCAAGTTTGTTGAGCTGAGGCTAATCCCTGTGAGAACACAATGAGGGGAAGAGATAGGGAAATGTCAGTACATGCCAAACGCAATACCCCAGATTGGGGAGGGAAGCAACAGAACAAGAAGAGGCAGTCAGAGAATAACCATAAGTAATCCTGATATGGCCTCAGAGCTGAAAGATTGGCCTTGAGCACTTGCCACCGGCTTTTCCAAGAACATTGGACATATAAGTCAGTATTGTGAAAGGGATACTAGGTGGGGATTGCCAAATCATGCCCCAAATTAAATCCATAAGGGGAGGTACCAATGGGATGCGCAAGAAAATAGATAGTCGTGCAAGGAGTAGATGGCATTCTGAAAATGACAACTATGAGCTTCTTGAATTTAAAAGCAGAAGGAGTGATATAATTTGGGAGAGGCTGGAAGCTTTGTGGCCCAACTTCAAAGAACTTGGCTTGTAAAACAAAGGGCATAGGCTGAAACGTCTCATTCTAGGATGTTTGTAAGATTGGAGGGGTTCAGAGCTATGGAAAGAGCCTCAGTTACTCAGGTCCTCATTCTGTTAGGAGAGCTCGAAATGTCAGTGAAATCTGATGACCAGTTCAGTTGAAAGAAAAAACTGGTTTATAAAATTGGTAGAGTCATAAAAGGAACTCCAGAAGCAAGTCTGATCTGGCAAGGAACAATCAATCAATATTGGATGGCATTACTTCATGAGGTTTGACAATAATAGTAGGAGTATCTGCAAAAGGAGCCAAATCTAGAGAGTCTCAAAAACAAATTCAGGAATTAATGACAAAGGGAGAATTGGCTTCATTTCATGTGAGACAGTCAAAACACTGGTTTTATCAGGGTTTTATACTGTTTATGGTAGTTCCATAGATGGACATCCTACGGGTGCTTGACTGGGAGTATAAGTCCTAGGGGCACTGCAGAAGAGATTTCTTCATGCAGATCGACTTATCAGTTGCAAGAGCTGAGCATCTTGATCAGATAGACTGTCAAATAGTTGCTGGTACTGAAATTTTCAAATTTGACATATGAACTGGATGAGTGGGGGGATGTTGAACCTTTACTAATAGTCAACATTATTCACTTAAGTATCAATTAAGCTCTAATTTCAGAGAAATTAATATCAAGTTTAATGAGATAAGCTCTTCTTAAAGAAAAAAATGCAAGAATGATATGAGCTAAAGAAGTTATTATATGAGAAAATAGCAAGAGCGAATATAATTGACCATTCTTAATTGTGCCATGAGACCAAGATTGACACTAGGGACCTCCTGTCAAGGACGAGGAGGAGATCAGGAAATTAAGGACGCCGGACCAAGAACCTGAATATGAAAATGGGTCATATGCCCCAACCAGGGGGAAAACCAGCTTTCCAGGACTAGTATTGTCATGAGTAAATCAATCAGACCAGCATGACAGTGGTCATGAGGACTGTGCTCTGAAGAGGTGGTAGCAAGGAGTAAAAGGAATGGAACTTTATGTTAAAGGTTGTCCTGAGCAGCGTTGTGTGCAGAGTGACTGTGCTCTGCTAGAAAACAAGAAATATCTGATTTTATTTATTTGAGGATGGCTGACCAGGGGACAGACACATCCAATATGTAGGGAAGAGGAAAACGGAAAACAGAAGAGGGAAGAGAGCGCAAAACAAAGGAACTCAAAAGATATGACTTGGCACACTTGGGTGTGGCTAGGAGCCACGGGTGGTGGATGACTAGACCTTAAGTGGCATGGCAGCTCAGGGGCTAGTAGGGTGTACCGCCTATGAAGACTGTGAGGTTTTCAATGTCATAACGAAGGAACCAGATTGGAATCCAGTTGCCCATCCATTTCTTCCATTTGTGTTGGAGTGATCTGAACAGCCAGGCTTGGAAGTGGTCGGCCAAATGGCTGTGGAACCTGACGATGGCTTGGTTGAAATTGTGGAGGATCCCGTTGAAAGCGTCGAGGGTAATTGTGTGAATGGACCATATTGCAATACTCACAATTAGAGCCCTTAGCGTCTGGGGGATAGGCGAGGCCATGTTGAGTGCCAGGATATCGCGGGATAGTCGGAATTCAGCTGTTGGTGATTGTTGAAACAAGTGCATCACGTTGGCCCAGATATGCGCGGATGGCGGGCACTCTTCCAGGCGGTGTGCTAGTGTGTTGGGTCCACCGCAGATAGCGCATGTCTTGAACATTGAGAAGGTTTGGTCTGCTGTTCTAAACGTATGGCGCATGTAGCGCCACACTGTGGAGCACACTTGTGGGGATAAGAGGGGGCAGGTGACGAGGTCCCACACCTGCTTTTGGGTGCGCAAGTCATATGGGACGTCTTGGTAGTCTAGGTAGTCAATCTGGGATAGAGGAAAGGATGGTAGTGGGGCAGGCGCGTTAGTCACCGTTTGTCCCCTGTGGAGTTGCATGTAACCAGTTTGAGGGTGAATGTCTTCGGATTGCTGTGCATAGGAGAAGCTCCAATCCCCTTGTCTTAGGTTGTACAGGATGCGTTTGAAATATTGGTTGGTGTTGTGCGGTCCAGTGGCGGTTGGATGTGTTGCAAGGTACTTCATCAGAGTTGCAGGGTTGGAGGGGGACCTCAGATGTAGTGCCCTTGCGAAGTTGGTTTGGGCTGCCTTAGCCCAGTGGGGGGATGGTGGGTTGGGTGACGTTGTGAGAGCTACCCATGAGCTGAGGATTTGCGTTGCTCATTCCGTGAAGTTGAGCAGCCCCATCCCGCCTTTCTTCCGTGGGCCGTACATGGTCTCCAGCCTGACAGGTGCGCGGTAACCAGACCATAGCCAGTTCTGCAGGAGCTTGTAGACTGCGTTGGTAAAGTTGGCGGAGAAGGGAACCGCGTGGGCAGCAAACCATAACTTTGACAAGATCAGGGAGTTGGCTAACACAACTCTTCCAGTTAAACTAGCTTTACTCCTCCGCATACATGTCATTCTTTTTGTGATGTTGTCCAAAATGTTGGTTTCGATGGTGTCAAGTGCATATCCACCAGCTTCGAGCCATATGCCCAGATGACGGACTGGGTTGGTGGCGGGGTGGTGTGCAAAGGGTAAACACAGTGGTTTTACTGGCTTGGATCGTTGTTGTGTGGTTGGATGTGTGGTTGGTTGGTTTGTGTGGTGGTGGGAGGGTGAGGCCCAGTTCAAACTGAATTTGCCCATAACAATTACCTCTGTTTTCTGTTTGTTCAGCATGGCGTTACTCACTGACTCATACTGGTGAATAATGCGCTCAATCGCCCTGGCATCCCTATTGCCTGAGACTCCAACAACGCAGTCGTCAGCAAAGGCGAGCATTTTGGTTGGTAGTTGTCCCTCCAACCTGATTCCAGTGAGCTTTGAGTTTACAATGCGGAGGAGAGGGTCAAGGGTAAAATTGTATAGTAGGGGGCTAAGCGGGTCACCTTGTTTGAGGCCCCTTTGGGGGGTGATGGTGTCAGTTAGGAAACCTGGGCCTCTGATTGCAAACCTGGCTGAGCGCGTTAGGAGGAGCGCCCAGTTTATAAAACGGGGTGGTAGGTTGAAAGCCTTTAGACACTGTTCTAGGTAACCCCAGTGCACTCGGTCATATGCTTTCTTTTGGTCCAGGAAAGCAAGGGCGCCTGTGGGGTTAGCTTGGCAGATGTTGGCAATTGTGTGGATGTTATCCCAAATTGAGCGATTTGGGATGAAGCCAAACTGATGGGGGAGAGGGCTGTCTGAGCAATGCAACCCAGACGCTTAGCTAAGATTTTAGTTAGTATTTTGGTGTCAGTATTGGTGAGAGCGATTGGACGCCAGTTGTTTAGGTCTGCCTGGTCTCCTTTTTTGAAGAGTGTGACCACATATGCGTCTTGGCCGCCAGGTAGAAGGGTTGTGTCCTCCAGGCACTTGTTCATAGTTGCCAGTAGTATTGGTGCGATATATTCAAAATATTTTTTGAAAAATTCATATGGTAGGCCATCAGGCCCAGGGCACTTGTTGCGCGGAGTTGATCTTATTACCTCCCATAGTTCATCTTTAGTGATGGGTGCTGACAAGGTCTGGTTGATCAGCTATAGTGTCAATATTAGCGGATGATAAAATTTTTTCAATTTCTCTAGGTGATGCGAAATCCGCCGTGTACAGGTCAGTGTAAAATTGGTGTAATTCAGCTGATATTTCAGATGGTGTGGATGCCAGTGTGTCATCTGCTCGGCGGACCTGTGTGCAAGTCGCCAAAGTTGAAATTGGTTTAAAATGGCGGAAAAATTGGGCCATGTGAGTTTCTCTGGATAAAATGTATTTTGATTTGTAGCATACTTTGGTGTAGTGCTGGTGTTTTCTAAAGAGGGAGTTTACCTGTGTGGATAGCTGGAACCACAGGCGGCCCCATTGGGGGGTGTATCCCTCATGAGGTGTGTTGTTTTCTAAGTGCTGAAGCTGTCTGATAGCCTTGTTGATTGTCGCGGACATCGCGGCTGTTTTTCTGGAGTTCAGGTGGCAGGCTTTCTTGGTTGCTCGAGCCTTGAATATTTCCCACTCAGTGATAGGGTTCCCATTGGGTGGTCATCTTTCTTGCTGTGTTGTTAGCACCATCTCAATCCAAAGTTTAAGCTCCAGAAGATGGATGGTGCTTGGGTGAACTCTGTGCCAGGTTGGTGGCTTTTGGTATTTTTCTGAGGATGATAATGCTATTGAGACCATCCGGTGGTGGAGAAAGGGATAATTGTTGTTGTAAAATCTGATACCTGGTGATGGAAGTCTATAGGGGCGAGCATCAGGTCAATCTGGGTCATTGAGACCAGCTGGTTATTGTTGTGGTGGGGCCTCATCATGTTGGCCAGGGTGGGGGCTTGTTTGGGAATGGTGTCACACAGGCCCAGCGTTGCCTTTAGTATGCATAGTTCCATGTGGCTGCGGGGTATAGCCTTAGACTTGGGCCAGCGGTCAGTAATGGTGTTAAGCCAGCAGTTGAAATCTCCCGCGAAAAACGTTGCCTTGGGGAAAGGGATTGAGAGGATATTGGAGAAAAATTTTTGGTGGTTGTTCAGATCATTTGGGGCATACACACATGCCATGGCGAAAGTTTCTCCATTCCACTTGAGATCTGCTAGAAGCAGCCATCCCTCCAGGTGGGAGGATGTGCTTCAGATATTTACTGGAGGGTTACAGTTAGTTCAAATTACCACCCCACAGTGGTACGTCCAAAAGGATTTGGCTGGAAGGAGCATGGTTGACCATGACTCCTCCTCCCCTGGTGGACAGTGGGGTTCTTGGATGGCCAAGATGTCCATGGGGATATTGTGCAGGAAAGCCATTTTTTTGGCCCAGGATGTGGGGGCCTTGGCTCCCGCGATGTTGAGCGTCCCTATGGTGATTGTGGTAGTCTGCACATCAGGAACGCTGGGGCGACCCACTGAGGTCACCCAGTTCCTTATCATGGGTCATACTGCGAGTATGGGGCTGATTAGCCAGATTGGTTCCAGTGTGTTGGTCAGCGGTCTTAGTACTGGTTTTGTTCAGTTTCTTCTGGCTTGGATTACTCCGTGGAGTTTGGGTCTGGCGTGGGTTGGCTTGTGCCCCATCAGCAAAAAAAATTTTCCGCCGCTTGCCTGTGGGTTTGATGGGCAGAAACTAGGTGTTGGGGTGATTGGGTTTTGTGCATGAGTGTTGTCACATTGTGATTGGCTGAAATGGTCTTCCATATTGTGTGCATGAACCATATCATTGCTGATCACATGTGATTGGCTGGGAGGATCCACAGTGGTGCATGGTGGATTTGCTCCAGCTTGGTTGGAGGTGTTTGATTGGTTGTGTCCAAAAAATTCATCATTTTGGTTGCATTGGGTTATATGTGGGGGATCTGATTGGTTATTCCGCTGCGCTGCCATGGCATCCACCTGAATCTGTTCTGGGGAAATTGTGGTGTGAGCTTGGGTCTTGGCGGAACTCGTGGCCTGCTTGTGGGCAGTCTGTGCATGATGATGGTCCTTGCACAAAATGGGCTCAACCAAAGTGATGTCAGCTCTTTCACCCCAATAGAAGGCGAAAGTGGAGTCCTTAATTTTGCCAAAAGTTGGGCTTGTTTCATCCATATTGTCCTCACAAAATTCTGGTGCTTCAATCCCACACTTGATGGGGCATGCGTGGTCTTTGTGGCCTATAGCTGAGCAGAATTTGCAGATAGGTGGGGTGTGTTCTGGTGTGATGTGGAAGGGGCGAGATATGCTGCCATTGGGGAGGTTGATGGTTGCCATGCATGGAATGAGGGTGATATCCTCTACCACGTCCTGATTGGGTTCTATAATGGCTATTGCCTTCCCTGTACACAGGTGGGGCAGGAGGGGGAATTTCTCAAATTCAAACTGTTTGATTACGCTGTAACCTTTGAGGCCCCCGTGGAGCTCATCCATGAGGAGGATATCATGGTGCATGGTGCTTGGGAGTCAGTCAAATATGATGAATAGGTCATTTGCCTCATTCCATTGTGTGCGCACCATGTGGATGGTGCAGTCTTCATTGTTAATTTTTATGGAGAATATGATTTTTGCTGCTTCTGCCACTTCTTCCATGGACATGAACCTGACGTCCACCCATCCTCTATGTAAATTTTTATAATTTACTGAGATGGTGTTTGGGAAAGTTGCAGAGAAGGCCTCCCCCATTTTTTCCCATGATTTGAGGGAAGTATCGCTGACCATAATTCTAAGGCTGTGCTCAAGGGAGGACAGGGGTTGGGAGTGTTCTATTTTGGTATATGCGCCCATTTTTTGCAGAAATTGCAAAACTCTGGGTGTGGCGCTGTACTCACCCTTTTTGGTGGGAGGGTGTGTCAACATTCCACTGGGGCGTTTTTCCCTGGCAGGTTGGGAGGGCTTTGGCCTTTTGCGCTGGCCACTTTCGCCCAACTGGTGTTGTTGTTGCGGACAAATTTGCTCATATTTCCTGGTTGATTGTCAATCTCGGAGAAATTGCGTAGAATTGTGTTACTAAAAGTGATAGTAACGGGAAAGAAACCATATTCCCAGTTGGCTATATTGCCAGGAATCGCTAGGGGATAATTCCCTAATGCGAGATGAATTGGAAATCAGTTGGCCCTGATTTTGGGTTAATTATGTTTGGGGGATTTTAGGTTATTCGCCTGGTCAGATCCATCAGGGATCATTCTAGGTGAATTCTTAGATCTTGTCAGTCAGAGTTGCCAAAGAAATAGGGGCATCTGATAGTTGATTAGATATCAGGTGTACTGATTGGGATCAATGAGGTTCATCAATGACTGATTGGGAATTTAAGGAGTAAGTTGTGAGGCAAGTGATGCCACCTGCAACTAGCAAATTAATCATTTGGTTAGTGACATTCCTTAATGGGTAACAAGTCTCATTACCTAATTAGGTCGCTTGCCAAATATGGTTGGTTCGTTTGGATGAGAGGAAAACGTTAGGGGACACGTTTTCTGACTCTTTCCATTTAGGTCTTAAGGATGTCCAATGACAGAATCCTAGCCAGGATTTGGAAGACCATTGCTGGTTGAGGTTGGGTATTTAATGACAATGGCTGCCATTTCATCAAAGAGGTGTCAACCAAGGGTTAAGTGCCAAATTCCCCTCTATAAATTCCCTTAATTCACTAATAATAATTAACAGTAAAGAGTATAAGTAGATAGAACAGCTTAGTAAACTTTATCAGCATCTATTTGTTCTATTCTTTCTCAGGGATATTATTGCTATGTGTGATAATTGGAAGACTTTTTAAGGAAAATAGTAAGGATCTGAGCGGATATCCAGAGAAGAAGCGGAATCAAATTGGGGATTGCTGCCAACTGTGCGTAAAATCAGAGAAACTGTAAATGGGAATCTAAGAGAAGATCGGGTTAGACAATACCAGGGAACTCACAATTCAAGACATCACAAGTATTTCAAGAGAAAATACTAGCCAAGCGTTAGTCCAAGATCTAGGTTTCCATTCAACCACAGATAATAGTCGTCATACATTATCAACCAATCATATTAACTATTATACAATTTGGACAAATTGCAAAAAACCCAAATCTGAGCCAGCAATAAGTTTATAGGGGTTATTACAAAAAATAATCAAGACCCATAAATTTTTGCAGAGGGTGAGCTTCAGTCTCATTTTGGTAAATTACCCTGTACATTTTTCTGTAATCACTTGGTCCTGAGAAAAATATCACAATATTCCTCTATGAGATCTTTGACGTTCTAGCGTTCATTAGGGGTAGGATTGTCTCCATTTTACTTTTGTCCAGAGATATGGTTAATAGAGGATTAAAATTCTTAATCTTATAAAGAACCAAAAAACTCACATCGGTGATATTTTCAAAAAGACATATTTTTACAAAAACGATAGGGGCATACTAAAGGACTTGGAGGGTTTGATCCGTTAGATGCCCTATTAAGGTAGATATAGATTTCCTGTAGGCAGGACCCAAAACTCCTAGGCAGGTCAACGTATCTTTGAATGAAGGGTTTGGGTGACCAGTTAGCTCCAAAAAATGATTTGGAGTGGTAAGAATCTTTACCCTCATATCCACAATATCTTATGATTCAGAGGATATTATAATAGAATGGGAGGCATACAAAAAGATCCCAACTTTAGTGTCCACAGCCTCAGGGGTAGCTTAGTTCTTACCCTAGGACTTAGTACTCAATTTTGAAAATGGAGGATGGTTATTCGATGAAGCATGTCAATTTTTTAGGGGCTCTTTTGCTTTTGATGGGTAGTTCAAATATTAATGGGATCCAATACTCTTTTAAAGAAAGGTATTTTTCTTATGGTTAAAATGTAGTTAAACTACCACATCAGTTATCTCCTATAAGCAATTTCATAATTGTAATTCTCTAATGCGATGGTGGGAGCAGTAATTAAAAGTTTCCAAAAGCGGAGGGATAAGGCAATATACGCCCATATCACCTTAGTTGACTGATTGCCAATCATCCATATTCATCTTCATGAATCAAGTACGGAGCCGATTTATTTACTAGATAAATTTGGTAAGAAATAACTTTAAGTGGGAAGCCAGTGTCAATTACTACCAGGACTTTAGCCTTGTGATTGACTATCTTTACTCAAACCACTAAAGTCCCAAACTGGAAATTTACAGCTAGTAAACTGTCATTAGGAATTGTAGCGAGGCAAGAGGAGGATTCTGCTGCAGCTAAGCTCATAGAAGTTCAATGTTTTAAAGTTTCATCTTCCAATTTTTGGCTTTCCATAGAGGAGCTTACCGCCAAATTTGTTTGGGCAATTGACCAATATAAAAATAAGAAAGCTGGAGATCTTTGTTGATTAAATAGAAAGAAGTATGTCAACCTCTGCAGGCGCAGCTAACACAAAACATCTTGAGGTGCTGGGAATAGAGGTAGAGCTAGAACAAGGGTCTTGAGGCAAATGATTGCCATCAGTATATGAAGCCTCCTGCCCTATACTTACTGACTTTATGCTGACTTACGTTGAAGGATGCGACAAAAGTTTATAATATGGTTGTTTCTCTTCCAATGGGTCTAGAATAACTCAGGGTTAGGGGAATCGGGAGGTGTAATGGCTAACACTTGGGGCCAGGGCTTATTGTTGTTAGAACGAAGTGCCCCGGTGGGTTTATGTAGTTGGTAAGAATTTCAATAATCGCTTCATTGATATGTAGGAGGGATATCACGTTAGCCTTCACTGCTTTAAGATAGAATAGAATGTAAGCATATTTTCAAACTCCAAAAACGAGGCGGTGATGGCATCTTTTAATGTAAGACGATTTCCTGAAACCAAATTTTCTTCCTCCTTAAAATCCAATTGATTAAACTCATTGATAGTCTCTCCCCAACTAAGGCTTATTCTCAGTTAAGTTTGTTTCTAGTTATATAAGGTTAGGTTGCTCTTGAATTCTAGAAGCAAGGCAATCTTGGTTTCTGTACAAGTATGGTAATGAATTAAATGAGAGACCATAATGTCTTTAACCATGCAACTAAGACATGTCATTGGGTTTTTGAGCTGTTGGTTTTTGGTAGCTTCTTCCATAGCACTTTCATAACATTATAAAAAGAAAAGATGCTTCCCCCTCCAGGGATGTAAATTTCCTTGAATGAGGGTTTAAACGTGCCACTTGGAGAGGTTGGAGTCTGGATGACATGAACTGACTTCAGGGCCACACTTTCTCCTAGTAACAAAGTGGTATCTCGAGAGTATTCTCATGGATGAAGAGCATCCATTTGACATTGTAGGTTTTTAATATCTTTAATTACTAGATCTACTCAATCATGGGCGGCACAAAGAGCCTATATTGTAGTGAGAGCTGATTTAACTGCCACATTCCGTTTTTTAACTCATTAGTGGCATCTCAGAGTTCAAGTTGGTGTTTCTTGGTGGCGAGCATTCTCTGCTACAACTCATGTACCACATCGGGTAGTGGTGTCAAGTTCCTGAGGCATTTGTGATGAGCGTTTAGGGAATTATCAGGGGAGATAAGAACTCCATCCCAAGTAATTTGGGATCCTTGGGCGACGCGTCCTAATTGTACATTGAGATTTTGAACTTTCTGAATTAACGCCTGGAGGCGTTTTCAGGGATTTCTGGATCAGCACTAGGTTCAGGAGGTCTGTAGGCCCAGGGGGTCCCCATCCACCATCTCATCCATCATGACTGGGGCTCCGCGCTCACCAGGCATTCCTTGTAAGCCTGTAGAACGGATGTTATCCTGGGCATCATGTATTTTATAGATCATTTCTTCCAACAACTGGAGGCCTTTGTCCACGGAGATCATATAATTATCAACTTCAGTTTGTAACTTGAGGGTACAATCACTGACCTGATCATAAATACAGACCTCTAGTTGACTAAAAAATTAGTGAGTTCCATTATATGAATCTCATAATCCCTTGACTCAGACAGGTTAACACTTCTTGTATCAAGTTGATAAACTGTCAGTTTACAATATAGCATTTCAGTTTTCACTGCCAAACTGGGAGTCAGATTGATAGAATTGGAGGGGTTTCAAAAGTATTAAATTATGATAACTGCAGATAATGGAGCTGTTCCTGATTATGGAACCCTGCTACTTGTAGTAGATGATACAAGGTGGGATGTAAAAATTGATGCAAATAGCGTTCTCAATGTCGAGCTCCAACCTGATCTACAATGAGTGAAGAATTTTGGGAATAATTCATCATCAGGTCTGGTACTGAAAGAGCCCATCTTTCATTAGATCAGCCTCTAGGGACAAAGGTCCCATATAAACGGAGCTGGAGGGCTTTGGAAAATTCTAATAAGTGCAAGTGATATTGCTCTGCGGTCAGATCATGAAAAGGTCTTCTCCAATGATGTGGGAAATAGAATGTTGTGGGTTGATGATATATCTCCTATGTGCATATTGATTGCCAAGTCACTACTATGAGCTGCTTCACAATCTGAGGCGTTTTCCAAAGCTGAATCTTTATAGTTCATCGTTTATTTATTTATATTTTCATTGTGAACTTGGGGTGTACTTGGAAAGGAGCACCAGTTTTATTGGACCATGGGAGTTGATACACATATTCCTTAATTATTTGAGGCTAGGAGACTTAAAGTTCCTGAGTATTGAATTATAAGTTTTACTTTTCTTTACAAAAAGTGTTCACTCGAGATAAAATGCCTTGAGTGGCAAATACTAAATATAAGCATCCTTAAATGATTTTAGAGGTAGGAAAAATTTCTAATGGCAAAAAAGTAGTTTTATTTGCTTAGAATCATCATCATATGGGAGATAAGGGAGTTTTTCTCAATAAATCTCCAAGCGTTCCAAGATAAAATATAAATTTGTTACCAATTGGGGATTCTGTGGCTGGCTGGTCATTTTGGTCAAATAGTATTCAATCGCCAATTAAATTGTGTTTGAACACCGAGATTAGAAAGCTTCAATGGAGCAATAGTTCCTGTATAATTCAGGGTTGATCCACAATTTTGGAAGGCTGTGATTTTCATTATGTTTATCCCCAATAAATGTTTGTACTATTTTGTTGGATCATGCTAAATGTCCTTTGGCGAATGCATCCAAACCTCCAATTTTAGTATGAGTCCCATCAGTCTATATGAACAAATTTTTTTCTAAAATTAAGGTATTGCTGAACTGGCGCACTAACCAATGCAGTCCTTGGGACATCAAAAACGTTTTGACAACGTTCAGTTCAGTCAAAGGTGTCATTTTTCATTAATAACTTAAAGAGAGGGCCCCCAATACAGCTGAAGTTAGAAATGAACTTCCAATAGTAACTGACAAACCCCTAAAACACCCAAATATACCGCTTATTAGCTGGATAGGTCATCTTACATATAGCTTCCACCTTCGCTGGGAGGGTCTAATTCCTTTTTAGTCTATTAGAAAACCTGAAGTAATTCTGCTCCTTAAAAATGGCCCTTTTGAGGCTTAATTTTTATGTTAGCTTCAGCAAGTCGGCGGAACACTTGTTTTAAAGTGTTTAAATGCTCTATGAATGTTAGTGATAACACATTAATATAGTTAAGTTAACCTAAAACTCAGGACAGCCTCAGGTTACCTAAGATAGTGTCCATAGCCCTCTGGAACATAGTTGGGGCGTTTGGAACCATTGGGGCATACGTGCAGGCTGGAACAACCCTTTTGGGGTGATTTTGGCGCATTTCTCATGCTCTGATGCTGGCAACTCAATTAACCATTATCTTAATATCAAGTCCATAGCAGAAAGATAGTTGGCACCGCCGAACCCATCTAGAGAATCATTAATTTGCAGAAGCTTTGATTCTTTTTTTGATACTATTGAGCTTCCAGTAGTTGATTATTGTTCAGTTAGTCCCATCCTTCTACTTGACAGTTAGCACTGTGACGCTCAGGGACACTTCAATGGTTCTAACATACCTTGTTCAATCAATTATTTATATCATTTTAAACAACCTCTTCCACAGTTTTCAAGCATTGTTTATTATAACCAAATGGGGGTGATCTCCCGTGTTCACCTGATGCACAACTCCGCATGCACATCCCACATCATGGTCATCTGATGCAAATGTTCCTCAATATCTTTCAGACATGGCCATCTCAGAATATTTCTGTTCCTCTGATAGCCCAGCTAGGACTTTATGCAGGACCAGCTTCATTACGCTGGATGAGGTTTTAATAGGTAAGCTGAGGTCCTCCCAAGAACCAAAGTTGTGAATATGGCGAAACTAATTAATAGGAGTCAAATGCAGATAAGCCACCACTTGGGCCTTTGGACTTTCATAGACAGCTGCTGTAGTTTTGCTAGTAATACCTTAACTTCTCCATGTCCTAGTAACAATAGTCCAGGAGCCACATGGGATTCAAACCGAGATTGTTGGTAGAGCCTAATAATCTCACCATATTGTCCTCCAGTGAATTCTATTTTGAGCTCTATATTCTACTATAACTAGTGACTAGAATGTATACTTAAAGCGTTTGCAGTCTTTAGTGGAATTCCGTTACACTCATACATCTGATTAGGAAAATCTCTGGTCCTTCGCTTCATCTTCTAAATCAAACAGGAATCACGCCAATGCTATACACCAGATTAATTTGACTGGAGTGGATGGGGTCCTTTTGGACTCTGCTGGAGATAAAATAAATAGGAATCCGCTGTCCCATTATCTCAAATGTTTCTTCCGTCATATTGACCACTGCCCAAAAATTACCGCATGAATGCAGCCCATATCAACATGTCATAATTATTTCTAGGAAAAACCACAGATGTGGTGGATGCACCAATTGACCTGAAGCTCAAAGGCTACGCGCTGTATGCGCCCTCTGACACAGTACTCTGTGCCTCAGCGGTTCCATACACTACTTAATGTTCTACATCAGGCTTCAGCAGAGCTTAGCCACTAGCTTAGTGGATAATATAAACTGGGGCTTCAGTATTCATAATTGCTCAAATTTTTTGTGCTTTCATTGTATATCACAGTATGTAAACTCCAAATAAAAAGGCCCATTATATCTATTACATGAGCATCCAAGTGTCTTTTTCTATCAATAAAAGTGATAATGCCAGCGCCAACATGTGGGTACTCCTGAAAAATTCTCTCTATTAGAATTGCAACATTGAAACCCTTTAGTGTAGTGACATCTGTTGATGTCTCACTTTGTACGTGACGTTAGGCTCAAGAATTTGACGGGCGTATGGCTTTTGTACATCTCAGCAAAAATCTGTGCCTTTATTCTTCTTGCCTCTCTCGCAGGTTGGGAATGTTATATTGTTAAGGGTTTGTTGGTATAATAAATATTTGAGGTGATTACCAGGACTGACACAAAGTGACTCGTTGGAATCATCAGGTAAAATAGATTTGAACCAGCAGAGGTATAGCAACCCATCTCTAATCCACTTGAACTTTTCCCAGTTTAGTCAGGGCTGGCAGTACCACATGAATGGGCAGTTTGCCCAGGCTGCTGGCCGCACTTTGGCCTCTTTGGCCTCTTTGGCTGCACGAGAAGCAAGAATTTGTATACAGCTCCCATCTCTGCATCATACTCGCAGGTCCAGGTTAAAAGTTAACTGAGGGGTGTAGTTTGGCTGAGGGTGAGCTGGGTGAATATGAGGAGAATGGAAGGGTCCCGCCAAGTTGTTAAATGGCTTATACATCATCCAATGGATTATAACCAATTCGTTATTGTCCATTTCCCAAAAGGGATTCAAAGCGGTTGCATGGGCTTTTTTCATTCCACATTGGGATCAATAAAAGTGATAGATAGATGGCGTAAATAATTGATGATTTTCAATAAGGCTGCATCTTTTTGAGAACAAGGGCCATATTATTATTCAGCTCTCAATATGACTTAACAGCCACTGTCATTGCAATGACAACGTCCTCATTGGTTAAAATCTCTGCTCCCACTAACACGTGGGCCTCAGACGTGAAACGCTCCATGAATTCCACCAAGGATTTATTCCATTAAACTTTATTTTTAGAAAATCTGCCTTGCGCTGTGCCATCTTCACTACACCTGAACAGGCAGAGAACAGTTTCCTTCACCACTTGATATGTTACAGTGCTACTCTTTAGATGACATACAACTTAGTCTGAGCTCTCAACATCCAGAGCGATTAAACAACAGCTTATCCTTCTGCCAGTCTAAGGTCCTTTGGTTGAGAAGGCAAACCATTAAAAGTAGCCATGCATGTTCCCATATTGATTAAAAGGCAGCAACATTTCAACCTGTACAAAATCACCCTTCTCCAGGCTTCTGGTTCATGGAGCAGATAAGTAAGATTCAGATCGTCCAAGGGAAACATCCCCTTGTGGGCCATAATAGGGTTGCATGGCTGGTTGCAAATCAGCCATAGATGACCAGGAAGTGGTTGGACCAGTAGGAGGGATTGCTGTAACAACCAGGGGGTGCTCATTGGCTGAACCATAGTATTTATCACAGGAATCGTCGGTGCTCTCACCCCTACTTCCTTCGCCAGTCTGTGCAGCAAAAAATTCGTCTACAATCCATTCTAATTTGACTGAATTGCAGTGGCACCGCTCATCTCTCACCTCCTTCTGGAGCTCCTCAATTTCTTTTTTGTAATTCTCAGAAGATGTCTTGCTCTGTAACAAATTCACACTCCATTTCTTGAAGCTGCACGAAGACATCCTCTAATGTTCCCTTCATTCTCATGCTATGCTATGCAGTTTCATAAGCCTGTTGACTCACTTCATCCACTTGGCTGATTAAAGCGACTCATTCCCGCACCAGCTCCTCATTAGAGTGCCAGAGGTTTTCCATACGCACTCTCATATTAACATATTCCACAGTCTCAGCAAATGGAAGAGTAACAGCTCAGCCTCAAGCCACTTGGCTAAGGCTCTCCAGCTGGGTGATCCGTCTTAGAAATTGGCCAAATTCTGGGGTTGCTAAGAAAGAGCCAGCTGAGTTGTTGGCAGCCCTCTGATTAATACACTCAGCTCGAAGTTGACTAAAATTCAATTGCCATTGAGTTGGCTTGATCAATCACCCTTAACTCCAACAGGGTAACCCATTCTCTTATCCAAGACACTGCTGTATCAATACCTTTCACCCATTTAGGCATTTCCACCATAAAATTCTCGGTGTTACTACCCATCCATTTGATATCCTATATCCATATGCCCAAAGGACCACGCCAATCTAATAATCCTCCTATGATGCAGGGTAACTCATGGTTCAGGAGGAGAACTAATTGATCCAGGCAATTATGGATATCAACAATACAATTGTTCACTTGAACTAGAACCCCAAGTACTTCTTAGAAGTAATGTTCAAAGATTTTAAGCAAGAGGCGATCATCATCCTGTTGTGCTTGAAGGAAACTCATGACATTGCCTATTTCAATGTTTTTCCAAGCCAATAGATGTAGATGTTGGCATATAGAAGGCTGAACTTATGCAACCAGGTACTCCTTGACCCCATGTGAGCCAAGCTGGCAAGACAACCTCATTTGTGGTAGCGTCAAGGTATTACATATACACGGCGTACCATTCGTCTTGGTTATGTTGATTATAGAACAGGCTCATGGCATAGTTTCCCAAATACCTTTATAAAGTTGGAAACCCTGCAAGAGCCATTTCATGATAGCTCGCAGTTGCTAGGGCACTACATTTTTGGATCTTCCCAGTTGGTCTGACTCTAACGCTGGACAAGCTACTAGCTGCAAGTCCATCCTGGTTTCCTTGTCTCCTGGTTCTGTCACCATAAATAATGCTATATATCCATTGGATATCTTCATCAGCTTGCCGGTATATCAGTCATGGAACTCTATTAGGTTCTGACATAAGTAGTGAGGCTCGTCATGATGCCTCATTTGCTGTTGTGCTACAGTTGAACAGTGGTCCCCTGTAGTGAGCACCACTATTGACTTTTACTGGTATTGGTTAAAATCCGCTAATTAGGGTTCACAGGTTTAGAGCTTCTGAGCAATAAATAGATAATATGAAGACCACCAATCCTTAGTAGAGTTTGATAAAGTAAAAAGTCGGAAATCTATTGCTTTTATGGATACTGCTTTATTGTATATAACAATATTTTACAATCCCTGCTTAATTTTCTTCTCTCTCCTTGTCTCAAATCCTACCTCCTCTCTTACTACTAAAAAGACTCTTTCATTTCCAGTCTCCTGCTCATCTCTTAATTCTCAGATTCTCAGTCAGTTTCACCCTTCACTTTAGCTAATCTTTATTCACTACAATTTTAGGGTTTTTGCCCCATTATTGAGGCTACATCGAAATTCACTCTATTTGCCAAAATATTATCGCCTCTATGAATTCATTTTAAGTCAACATAGTTTACTACTCAAATCTCAAGGGTCATTTTGGCTACTAAAATATAGTCTGCCAAACTATATATAGCTTATCATCCTGTCATAAAAATTTCTTGACACCCTCACAAAGTGGCTTTTCTCGCCATATAGAGTGCTTGGCGGAGAAGAGAGGTGGTTGGGGAGTGGCTGCTTTTTAAGTTTTCTTATAAATATTTCTATGAACTGGGAATTTATTGCGAGGAAGAAAATGGCAACGTAGAGTCAAATTGAGGGTTATTTAAAGTGTTTTTGACAAGTTATTCTGGGTTAACTTCATAGGAACATTCATTATCATCAATACATTTAAGGGTGTCTAAAGGATTTGATACTTACAGCGCTGTACCAGCGACAGGAGTTGGTTGGGTAGCAGGAGTTTATTGGCCATTCACATTTGACCATGGCAAATCTACCCGTGCATGAGCTGAGATCTTCTCTGGGAAGTTTCTGGTGGTCAAGCCTTGGTTGCTCAGAGCGATGGGAGTAGCGCCCTTGGTGGATGAGGGTGGGGGAATAAACAATACTTATTTAAAAAATTTATTCAAATCAGTAGAAGGGCTGACGCCAGAGGGAGGAGTGGCCAAAGTAGCTTCAGGTGGAAATGTTGGTCAATTGCACTTTTAATTGTCGTGATCAAAGCATAATGGACAAATGACATGGCCATTTTTGATGCATGCCTAGGAGGAATGATCAGGGGAGATCTGATCACAGCATAGGGTAAGTATTGTGAGGTGGGTGTCATGACAGAAGGGGCATGTCATCGCAAATGTGAAAGGTTCAGAGAGGTGATCAGTGCCATTGGGAACCATGAACTTTAGCAAAGTGTCAGTGATGTAGGCAGCCAAGACCTCCATATTTTCATAGCAGAGGCGTTTGGGGGAAAGGTGGGAGGGAAAGCCAGAAAATGGGCCACCAGTGTGAGTTTATATTGCAAGTGAGTTCAGGTGGTTGGTATTGTTATTTTTATGATTTAAAGGCAGCTGTGCTGCCGCCATGGTGTGATCTTCACAAGAGAAGACAGGATAAAATCCCCTTAAAGGGGCGAAAATCTATAATCCAGTGGATTTGTAAACTTTTGTGGCCATCTTAATGATGGACGCGCTTAAGTAGGGGAAGAGGTTTCATACTTGACCCAGAGGCCAAAATTCACGTTGCTCCAAGGGAGCACCAGGGGGCTTCTTAGCACCACCTTAGAGCATGCGAGGTGGTGGGCTAGGTCCTGAGGCAGAAATTATCAGCTTGAAAAAATTGTGAGGATATCTGGGCCAGTCTGGTAGAGTTTTATAGTGAGCCAAAAAATGCCAGGAGGCGGTGCACTACAGCTCCACACAGGGGCAGCAGGCGTCAATCAAGTTGACAGGCTAGTAGCGGTGCAGGCAAAAATTAAGTTGAGTGTAAAAACAATATTTTTAAAAAATTTAATTTGATCAAGTTAGTGATCAAAGCAAAAAAAGCAGGACGGCCCCTTCATGGGGATTCAATTTGAAGTTGTGGGACATGCAAAATTAGTTATATTCATCAAATATCTGGAATAATTTGACAAATGTTTATTTTAAGAAAATGGTGGAATAACCTGACATCCAACCAATAGCAGGGTACTGTTTTTTATAATGGGATATGAGAGGGAAAACTTACTAAGTTTCTGTTAAAAATTATTATCACTTTTCTTCAAATTTGTTATTGTGGGATCTGAACAGTGGATTTTTCCCAGATAATATCAAAACTTGTAAATTCAATTGACCATTAATTTCATTTTTTTCATGTCCATTTTTTAAGAAGATCTTATGTGAAATTTTCTCACCTATACTCCCCTTGAGTATCAACTTTTTTCATGTTATAAGGCATCTGATTGAGATATTTGAGAAAGAAAACTTGTATTTTTTGCACATAATTTAAATACACTAATTTCTCTGAACAAATCTACTCAATTCTCTGCATATAATGCTCTACTGACTCAATGATAGTAATGGGTTAGGAGTAAGGTTGCTTGTGGAGTGGGATGTGTCAAACTTGGAGGGGTGGCGGCCACCCATCTTTCATCCAGGGTATTCCCCAGGTCACCTGTCGGGATTTGAGATAAGAATCATCTCAAATTCCCATCTTCCAAATCTGGCCGTGCTGAATTGGTTGTCAAACCCAGCCAAGAAAAACTCTTTCAGGATCATTCTCACCTAGTCCTGAGTCACGTGGAGCGGGCTTTCCACCTTCTCAGTCAGGTGAGCGATGATATCCATTGAGGATGCCCTCGAAGAGGCCATTCTGGAAGGTTGGTAAAGATCCTGATCAGATGAGGCTCCAAAGATCCTGAAGGCGCCGAGTCCCAATGCACCCTATTAATATTGAAGCATTTTAATTTAATAATTTATTCAGTAAACTAACCCATATTTTCTGTTTCCCTCTTCGGTGCTCTTTTATGATTTTCCAGCTTCAAGCCACCGCGAACCCCAGCGCCAGTCCAAGGAACTGTAGCGCCAACAAAAGTGGTGCTCACTACAGGGGCTCTGAGCTGACCTAAGTGAAAACGTTGATCAAAAATAAATGGAAACCAACAGTAGCCCTGATGACCAAATGACTGGTCAATCAAGGAGCTGTACTCTATGGGCTAATACTTAGCAATATGCAACGCCACCCTCGCAGCTGGAAAGGCTAGAGTTCCGCGCCGCCTTCCAACTCTCGCTGCCATCCTAGATGGGAGCCAATATCAACTTCAGTTTGAACACACCCATGATGTTGTCAAACAACTAGTCCTCAGCATTTACACTGAGGACGCCCGCTCCAGCCACTCCCGCGCCTCCGCCATGCCATCTACAATGCGGGACCTCTACTCCTCAGCCATATTACCTGCTGGGGAGCTTACCTTGGGGCCTGATCGCTACCTTCATAATTTCATCCAACCCACAACTCATCACCTCCTCCAGTTAGTAGGATTACACCATCAGGAGGTCTCTTGGCACCTAGGTCTCACCCAAAATTTACATTCATATATTATTTAATTCTATGACGCTGCCTCCTCCTTTGTGCATGACAATCGCGAAGCTATACTTGATAACTGATGACTAATCAATTAGATCCGCGATCAACTGGTGGTATTAGACAGCAGCATCTCTGGCTACCTCGAGGAGCAGTTTCGCCAAAACGTGCAGCAGTTTGAAGTGGCATGGACCCAGAGTTTACAACAAGCTGAAGAATTGCTACAATCCCTACAGCAGCACTACCGAGAGCTGGCTTTTCATGACTACTCCCCCGCGGCTGCCAGGCCAGAAGGGCCTAGGGGACCAGAAGGTCCCAAAGGGCGCCAAGGGCCAGCAGGACCTGAGGGACCATGTGGGCCTCAAGGGCCTTCTGGCCCCCGACCTTGGGTGAACCCAAAGACCCCTGGCAAAGGGACATAAAAAACTGCCCTGGCCACCCTGCGGGACCAGATCCAAAAGGTGGCATTGGGATGCAAGCTCCGAATGGATGGTGTTCCCCTTGACTCCAGGGTCTCCATCAAAGCTGTCAGATGGGATGGATAACCTCAGTGCTTTCATGAGGCTCACCGACGCTCACATTTCCTGGCTTGAGACAATGTGTCGTGGGTTTGAAACCCAGTTGGCCACCATCAAAAACCAGCTCTAACTACAGAACGCCGAAATTCAATCCTTAAAGGAGCAAATTGCCAGCAAGGCGTCCGCTTCCACCCTCAGTCAAAACTTGGAATATATCCAAGAAGACTTAGAAGGCTTGCGGAGGCAGTTAGATCAGCGGGCTCCTTGAGAATATGCAGAAATGGAGATCTTTGAGCTGACGCCTATCCCAAGCGTTAACACCCTTTCTATTCCTATTGTTGCTAACCCTAAACCTAGCTTCAAGGAAAAGTTCACCCCCAGATGGGAGAGCATCGCCTCCTTCTTGTATGCCTATGAAAGTTCTATGGAGGAGGCCACAAACTGACAAAAGGTGAAGCACATCCACTCCTGCCTAGACAGCACTGTCCGGGAAATTATGACTCCCCATCTGAAGGAGTGTAACACCTGGGAACAGGTCCGCACAGCCCTGATCCAAGAGTTCAGCAGTAACCAAACCTTGCCAACCAGAATCAAGTGTTCATGGGTATTCGACTTAACAAAGGAGAAAACCCTGTGGAGTTTGCCAACCGGTTCTACACTCAGGCTCAACCTTTGGTTATGACAAACTGCATCACTCTGGACGACGCCATCACCGCTGTCATCTCCCCCCTGAAGTCCTATCCTGAGGTCCAGATGCACATGATAAGGCAAAAGAATGGGTTCACTTGTATCAGGGAGATCAAGGAGGCCCTCAATGAGATCCCTGCCACGATCCTGAACTCTAAGGCTGTGTCCGCTGGCCCCACTAACCGCCCTAGGGTCCATGTAGTTGAGAACCAGAAAACCCCCCATCTGCGGTGCACCTATTGCAATGGCTTTAGGCATAGCACCAAAACTTGTTGGAAACGTCTAGCTGAGGAGGCGGGAAAAGGGCAGTCAGCATGAAGGACGAGGCGCTCCATGCTGACACCCTTGTCCAGCCTCAAGCAACCCCTACACACAAACCAGAAGCCATTAACCCCAAAGAAGTAGCTGCGGTATCTAATGATAATAAGACATTGATACTGCTTACTCTTCTTCTGATGATTCTCCTATGTTCCTTACGTTGCTGCCTCAGTTTGGAAGTTTGGTCACCCGAGTTGCCATCCAGGTCCACAAGATTCTAGTTTATGCCATAGTCGAAAGTGGCTCCCCCATGAACGTTATCTCTTCCAAGATGATGAAACGCATCAAGGTCGCCCCTGACATGCCACACTACATGGAGTATGGCACGGCTGGCCCTCAGTGCACCCAATCCAAAGGGCCTATTCCTCTCTACCAATTTAGTTCTGGAAGCTCGCTTTGGATACAACCGCCATCACTTTGGACAACACTAGCTACAATCTACTCTTTGAAACCCAGTTTCTTTGAGACTATTCAGCTGTTATCCACTACGACGGTGCTTTTCTCTCCCTTCTAGGACACTGAGTCCTTCTGGTGTTTTGAAACTGCCCATGACTCTAGGGCTGATGTCAAAGCCAAGCCTGCCTACTGGAGACTGAAGGACAAATCAATTGGCTTGAGTACCACATCTGGGGCTCTCGAGTCCAGCTGCCCCCTCCTGCTGTGGATGGATCAGAGGGGATGCTGGTTTACTTGCCCCAGGCGACTACCGTGCCCCCAAAATCCCAGGTCATTGTCGACACCTGAGTCCACGTCAAAATTCCCTCAGGATATTTACTGGAGGTTCAAGGCCTGGATAACCCATCTACCAAGGAAGTGCTGACCTGCCCCATAATCCTTGACCCACCATATGTTGGATCAATATCAGTGTTGCTAGCCAACCAGACTGACAAACCAAAAGTTATAGGACCTAAACAACCCGCCACTTACGTTCACCTGTTACTGATGGGGGCTGTTGCTGATGTTCAAAGCTTTGGGGATTTGAGGGACCTTGGCTTGGAGTCACCACCCTCAGTTAACTTGGTCGACGCTAACATAGGAAAGGACCTCTCTGACGAACAGTGACTTAAGGTTCAGGAGTTTCTGGAGGAATACTTGGATCTATTCTCCACTTTGACCTACGATTTAGGAAGGATGAACGGAGTCCTCCACCATGTAGAAACTGGGGACGCCCCCTTTTCGGTCCCAGCCTTACCGCAGGAGCAAGGTTGAAGAGGCCTAGGTCACAGTAGAACTCAAACAGCTGCTTGACACGGGGCTCTTGGTCCCCTTGCGTAGCCCTTGGTCCTCCCCTCTTTTGCTGGTCCAAAAGAAGGATTGCAAGCACCAGGTGGTGATGGATTATTGACGACTCAACTCCATCACCAAGAAGGACTGCTATCCTCTGCCCCGTATTGACGACTCTCTCTGACTGCTTGCAGGTTCCCAGTACTTCTCAGCCATGGATTTCGCCAGCGGGTATTGGCAGGTTGAGCTCGCTCCTGAAGACCAGGACAAGTGTGCTCTAATCACCCACAAAGGGCTGTTCGAGCCTACCCAGATGCCCCAAGGCCTCTGCAACGCCCCAGCCACATTCCAGCGCGCCATGGATGGATCCTTGGGGACCTGAGGCTCTCCTGTGTCCTGGTCTACCTGGACTACATCACCATTTTTTGAAAACTTTTAATGGACATGTAGACCACCTTAAGGAAGTCTTTGAGCATCTCCAGAAGGCCTCCATCAAGCTCAAGCTCTCGAAGTGCTCCTTTTTCCAGCCTGATCTAGAATTTCTAAGCCATAAGGTCTCCAAGCCTGGCATTCAACCTATCCCCAATAAGGTCGATGCCATAAACAAGATGTCGCGCCCCCAAAGCCTACAAGATACTCAAGTCTTCCTAGGTATGGTGGGCTATTACCATCAGTTCATCCCACGGTTTGCTGACCTTACCGAGCCATTGTTCTACCTTCTACGAAAAAATGTTCCATTCAAATGGCGACCTGAGCAGGAACAGGCCTTCAACGCTCTATGTACGGCTTTATGTACTAAACCTGTTCTAGTTCATCCCCATTTTAACAAGCCTTTCTTGCTGTTCACAGACACTAGCGACGTTGCTGTGGGGGCTATCCTGGTTCAACACGATGAAAACCAGGTTGATCATCCCATAGCTTATTTTAGCAAGACCCTAAGCAAGGCTGAGCGAAGCTACAGCGTCACCAAGAGGGAATGCCTAGCCGTTCTTTTAGCCATCAAGCATTTTTGGCCCTACCTCTATGGTACCCATTTTACTATTATTACTGACCATTCTTCCCTTCGATGGCTGCAACGAATGAAAGACCCAGATGGATGGTTGGCCAGGTGGGCCCTACGACTGCAAAGCTATGACTTACCATCATCCAAATGCTGGTGCTATTCACCAAAACGCTGACAGACTCTTCAGGATGCTGGTATTAGTGGTCCTGACCCCGGAGGAGGATTGGCTCTATGACTTGATAGGATAGCCTGAACGTTGAAAGCTGGAATCCCCCCATGTCCAAGCTGAACTCCGCCGGATGACTCAAGACACCCAGATCAATGATGGGTTACTCTACAAGAGAGTCAACAAGAGATGGCTCCCCTACATCCGACCCTCCTCTCATACTGACATCATCCTGGAAGGCCACACTATGGCTGGGCATGGTGCGGTCAAGAAGACCCATGAGTGGCTGAAGACATGCTGCTACTGGGACCGAATGGTTGAAACCATCCAAGAGGTTCTGGAAGCCTTTATGACTTGCCAATCCCAAGATTGGGCCAACCCTCGATACCAGCACTCCATTGTTGCTCCAATCAAGCCTTTCAATGTCATTAGTATCGACGTGGTGGGTCCCCTCCCCACTGGTCTACATGGTCACAAGTACATTATTCTTTCCATAGACCATCTGACTAAGTGGGTAGAGGTGATCTCAGTTCTTGCAGCCACCACTAAGGCTACTGCCTTGTTCCTTGTTCGCTCCATTTTCACCCATCATGGGTGCCCCCAGACCTTGCTCTTGGACAATGGTTTGAACTTCACCTCCCAGGTAGTACAGGAATTAACTTCGTTACTTGGAACTGCCCAGAGTTTCGCTGCTCCCTACCATCCTTCCACTAATGGGGCAGTGGAATGGGCTAATGGAACTATTATCTCCATTATGCGGAAGTTGGCCGCCTCAGATCCTGCCTGCTGGAACCATTATTTGCCCAGCACCCTGCTCGCTTACTGGGTAAGCTATCACCGTGCTATCAAAATGTCCCCATTCGAAGCCCTGTATGGGTGGGCCCCATGAATACCCAGTAGCATCCTGCCCCTGTTTGAAGCCTCCACCCCCGAGAACACCAATTTAAATATGAGGGCCCTTGATGATGAAATTGTCCATCTCCAAGCCCAAGCCACTCAAGGCATTATTATCACCACTGGAAGAGAGACATCCCAATCGAATCTTGGATGACCCTCCTTACCAGAATTTCAACTAGGTGACCTCATTCTCTTTTATCATCATTGACCTAGAGGCCAACAGAATAAGCTTGACGTACTGTGGTCTGGGCCCTACAAAGTTATACACAAGGTGAAGTCTGAGTACTCCATTGCCAACATCAATCAAAGGACTGTTGTAAACCAAGTGCATGGTTGGTTCCTCCAGCCATACTCCCCATTCTGACAGGATCTTGAAGGGGGCCTTGTCAGGATTAAAGATAAAAATTGTCTCAAATTCCCATCTTCTCAATCCAGCCGTGCCAAATTGGTCGTCAAACCCAGCCAAGAAAAAACTCTTTCAGGATCATCCTCACCTAGTCCTGAGTCACGTAATCGGGCTTTCCACCTTCTCAGTCAGGTGAGTGACAATATCCATTGAGGACGCCCCCAAGGAGGCCATTCCAGAAGTTTGGTAAAGATCCTTATTGGATGAGGCTCCAAAGATCCCAAAGGCGCCGAGTCCCAACACACCCTATAAATTTAAAGCATTTTAATTTTATAAATTATTTGGTAAACTAACCCATAATTTCTCTTTTCCTCTTTGGTGCTCTTTTCTGATTTTCCAGCTTCAAGCCACCGCGAAACCCAGCGCCAGTCCAAGGAACTGTAGCACCAACATCACCAAAATTAGCAAGAGGCATGGCGTGGAGGTTAGTAAGTCTCTGTTGGTCCTATAGGGTTGCAAGGTTTGTTCCCACTTGATAGACACATGTGATATCTTACATCACCCTTTCCTAAGGGACAGGGTTCACTCTTCCTTTGGGGCCTGCATTAGGGCATTTTTGTGAGGTACTAAGGAGTTTGATTGTCACAATAGCGGCCACCTTAGGTGGTGACAACAAGATTGCTTTAAGGTTATTTTTTATATAGGTTGTCAATTTCTATGCAACAGCTAGCATAATTTCAAAAAGAAGTTAGCTGTTCTTAAATCTAATTATCCTTTCAAAAATAACAGGTTGTGAATGCCACATTTGATGCTTTGTAAACACAAAAAATTCTCCATTTTTGAAAAGCTGGGGTGCCCTCCACAAATATAGTTTTACTTCAACAAATTTTATTTTCTTTTTTAAAGTAAAAAAATGATATTGTGAAAGGAGTGGTAAATTTTTTATTTTTGATGGAAACACAAAGTGGAATGACTCATTGTTTAAGACTCATAATTCTGGTAAGGAACCTGCTTGTTTGTAGGTAATTTAAGTCAAGGCACTTTAAGGAAAAAATCTTAGCATTCAACCACGACAATACGAACTTTATATTATTTGGGCCTGTACATCTTTCCTTATCTGCAAACCCCTTACCATAATTTGTTAGGTTTATGAAATATTTATGAACCTTACAGTTAATTATTTGGATTCGAGATTAAAAAGCTTCATCAACTGGAATATTCCCTTGGATCCTTTACAAATGTAAAGTCTGGATTATAACCCATAACTGAAAATACTTGGGACACATTGAAGAGTGCAGAGAGTAAATGTAATAGATTTGAGCCAGGGGGAGACTAGAGGCCAAAATACCATGCTTAACAATGGCATATAACCAAAGACATTGATCAAAACTTGTTAGTCCTTTCTGTTTGGCCAATAGGAAGAGGGTGGTAGGATGAAGACCTACATGGCTTGATTTTAGTTTACCCACATGGTTTTTCCAAAAATTAAAGATGAAGTGTGGACCTCTGTAACAAACTACCTTGTAAAAAGTCAAACAACGAGCTAATTTCTGTGATAAAACTGTGCCATGTCTCAGTTGATTTAGATAATAGGCAGGGAATAAAGGTAAAATATTCTGTAAAATGTTCAACTTCCACAATGATGGAGTCATACTCTCTAAACTCTAGAAGAACAACTTATTAGCTACCTTAGATAGAATTCCATTGGCCTTCTGCTTGCTGAAGGGGATGAAGGAAGCCATTTTGTCTTGTTTGATCTGATTTAGAGCGCAAACATGTTAGGCAATTCTCAGTACATGTTGGATGTCATTAGTTAGCCCCATCCAGTCACATGTCCTTTTATTAAGGTAATGCATTTTCAAACGCTTGGATACACCGTGGTGGACGATCATATGCTCCCTTATGACTTGGTAACACTGGCTAGAGGGGACTAGACTTATTCAGGAAAGTATATTACCCTATCCTTTTAGAAACCAACTGGAAGGGAATTTACCAGAATTAATTTTAGACAAGAGGTCTTGGCACTCATAACAAAAGATTTGGCAGCTAAAACTGCATTATGAAATGTCTTTCATTATTGGTAGAGCATGGAACAGCTTTGGTGGCGCCAGTATGGTCAGGGATGACTGAAAGTAATAAGATAAAGCTAGGTAGGGTAAGGCAACTGCAGAAAAAGTAGAGGGTGACTATTTTAAAATATGCTCATCAGTTTTCCCTGTACTTAAATCCAAGCCTTCTTCTGGCTCTGGATTGGTAAAGGGACTATGGATCATAATGTTAGAAGGATGTGAAGGAATACATAAACAACAACTTTTCTCTCTCGTTGCAATCACTTTTGCAACTTATTCAATTCAAGTCTGATTCTAGTTTGATAATCTCACAGAGGAGATTAGTCTGCTCCCATATCAGGGAGCAGTTGGGCAAAGTAAGGCAAGGGGAGCAGGTGGTAGGCCCGCGGCCTCAAATGTTTAAAAACGCCCCAGAGAAACTGGCGGAATAGAAAAAAATATAAAAAAACTGGCGGTCACTATTTCCCCCAGAAATCCTCGCTTGGCAAGCGCGATGCAACCAGTACATCAACATGCCGCACTCCCAACCACTCTCGTTGGTGGAGTATGGAGTCTGTGTGTTTCTGGACATCCAACAAACAGCTCTATGGGAAAAATTTTGTGGGGATGTGCACACTTTTTTCCTGACCATGGTGTACGTCGCACCTCACTCCATGTCACGCGGTTGGCTGGATCTAGGTTTCGAAAGCAAAATAGCAGCAGACAAGGCTGCAGTGGTGCGCATAGTGGTTGACCTCCCCAAAGGGCAATGGGTCGTCAAAACCAAATTCACCAGATGGATAAAATCAAACCAAATTTTCCTCACGTTTGACTTTTTGCCTACTATAAAACCGTGCCATTTTGGAGCAGCACCTGAAAGATGGTCTCACCGTTTATGGCGAAATACAATCTTTTGAGATGCAACGCTTTATATTGATGCCACACCTGTGCACCAGCAAAGCCATCACAGTTCTAACCCCAACCGAGGAGATTGTGAAGGACCTAACCCAGATCCCGCACTCCACATATATTGATATCGCAAGGCATACCACCCACCCATTCTGGGTGACCATGGACAGCGCGCCCCCCATTTGCACCCATTGTGATGCATTCGGCCATAAGGCACATGCATGCCCCACCAAGGAGGGCATCACATTCCAAGAGCACCCCTCGGCGGCCATGGCCAGCGGAGAGGCGCACTATGAACCAACCACAAGCACCAAAGAGGCTTTCCTGTGGGGAGCACAAGGCTGTTACCTACTGGTAAAACCTTTTTCCCCGCAAGAGTGGAAGAAGGCCAAGCAGATCCACAGGGCCGCGGCCAAGGAAGCGGCCAAAGCCACCACCGCTATCCCACACTCCCAATGCCAGGAGGACATCAAAACCTTCGCGGCAGAAGCAACTTGGGAATCCATCAACTAATCAGATTGGGAAGCCCATGCCAATTGGGCCACCTAATATGAGGATCTGATAGATGACTTGATTTCACCTGATTTTTACAACCAAGCTCTGGTCAACACTGACTTGAGGTCCAACCTACCTGAAAATTTTTTTTGACCTGATCATTGGTGCACTGAACTTATCTGCACCGCAAAAAATTTGTTCAACGTCAGGGAAACAAAAAGCAAAGGCAAAAGCCAACGCGAACCTTTCTGCTAAAATCAACAAAACTACCAATAGCGTTGCTGCAAACACCGCACTGCCATGAAGGCCTGTGGGGATCTAGAGGAGGCTAGTGGGCCTGGGTGCCCACCCCCTCGCACCTAAGGTGTGATGGGGAAACCTTCACTTTAGGTATGTTGCTTATCGCCGGACTCAAGGCCTTACCATTTCAGGCTAGGAAACTGAGTTTTTTACAAAAAAATTTACCCGTAATATCCTGGACATCCAGGAGTCCCACTGTCCATGAGGTTCTGAGGATGCTTGGAAAACCATGCTCCTCCCATCCCTATCCTTTTGGTCAGAGCACTGTGGGGTGCTAGTTTGGAAAAACAATTTTTTCAAATTTTTATTGTCGTAATCCTTCCTCAATGGCTGAGTCCTCATTGTCACTTTCTCGTGGGCTGACATGGCACATGCTATCGTCAACATCTATGCCCCAACCTGTGCATGAGAACGTCGGGAATTTTGCTCATTGATCAAATCCCTCCCGTTACCCCCAGATCCTTTTGTAGTATACAATATGAACTGTTGGCTAAACACACCAATGGACCGTTGGCCTTCCTCCTCCCATGCCCCCCAGGGTCACGTAGAACTTCGCGTTCTAAAGGCCACCCTTGGTTTATGGATGCGCTGCCGCGGCAAGCCCTGCTGCTCAAAAACATGATGCAACCCCACATCCACAACAGCCAATTAAGGTCCATGACCCACATAGACCTTATCCTTACGCCGGAGAAATTCCAACCTCACATTTCCCACTTCCAAACAACAAAAATTGAATTCTCTGACCACCAGCTGGTCTCAATAACCTACCACCTACCTGTCACAGTGGCTAAGGCCCCACATTTAATGCAACTCCGCCCTCCCAAACTTGCATCGCCAGGCTTTTCCACTTGGGTGGAAGCAGCAACTTTGGCAAAAGAGTTTGTTACACCGTTTTGCGTGGACACCATCTCCACATGGGCAGCCTTTAAAGAGGATACCATCCGCTACTCTCGCCACCTCTCCTTTCAACACTCACGAACCACATCAGCTGTCATCTCGCGCGCTCTGGCAGAGTTAGCACACCTGGAGTCCAACATCCCAGCCACAGGATACAGTCCTGCATGGGGCCAGTAATGGGCGGAGGCAGCTTCCCACCTCAACGCTCTCAAAAGGCAACACAAACATTGGGTTTGTGTTCAGTACAGGGCCAAACGCATAGCAGAGGGTGACAAGTGCACCACATATTTTTTTAAAAAAAAAACTTCACCACGCTAGAGTGTGGCTTGCACACAGGTGTGAAGATCAGATGATTCCATCGCGGATACACCAGCCAAAGTGGCAATCAAAATACAAAAGTATAAATCTGAGTTATACCGCTCCAATCCAATTCAGCTGGCTGAAGTGGCGGAATTTCCCGACTGAACCCACATCTGCACCATTTCCTGATACCCTGAAATAATGAATTTGTTTACTCCGAACAAACTATGGACAGCCATTTGCGGTGCACCAAACCGGAAATGCCTAGGCCCAGATGGCATTACATATGAATTCTATAAAAAGTACTTCAAATATATATCCCCACTACTGCTTGCCTCACCTAACCAGAGCCTTCTGGAAACGCGCTCCTACCAGGAGGACAAGAGGCCTTCAACATCACACTCTTCAAGAAAGGGGACAAGCTAGACTTAGCTAACTGGCGCCCCATGTCTTTAACTAACACAGATACAAAAATTTTGACAAAAAACATGGCTAACCGTTTAGGGATTGTAGCATCTGCCACCATCTCCCCAGATCAATTAGGTTTTATACCCAGAAGGTCAATTTGGGACAATGTGCACTCTGTGGCTAACGCATGCCAGTCCACAGCCTCTGGGGCACTTGTATTATTGAATCAAAAGAAGGCCTATGATAGAGTAAACTGGGAATACCTCGGGCCTGCCTCCACCAATTCCGCTTACCCCTCGCTTCATCAACTAGGTGATGCTGCTCACGGAATCTGAAACAATGGCAGTGCGTGGCCCTGGCTTCCTAACGGAAGTAGTCCGCCCTTAAAGGGGCTTGCGACAAGGGACCCCCTTATCCCACTCTTATATAACTTCAGCCTTGACCCACTGCTTTGAAACGTGATTGCCCAACTCACTGGAGTCCATGTTCCAGGCCAAGCCCCAGTCAAGATGATGGCGTTTGCAGACGACTGTGTGGTTAGGGTGTCTAATAATAAAGATGCACGCGCACTTGAAGCTCTCATCCAGGAGTATTCCCGGGTAAATAATGCTGCACTGAACGCTTCCAAAACTGAAATCATCCTCCTTGGTCGGTATCAAACCTGCTGGGCCATAGCGACCAGTGCCCAGCCTGGCCCATCTGCTCGCACATGTGCTCGCCCTCCCAGCTCACCCCACACCACCCCACTGGTGCTCCCCTTTGTGCCACGCCCTACCATAGGGCCAGTCCACCATCTGGGCGTGTGGGTGGAGGCAGGCGGGTACGCATCAGCAGTAATAAGAGTCATATTCTAGACAACGTGACAAAGCGCATCGCCTCCCTCAGAGCCCACCCTACTTCCCTTACTGGCAGGGTTGTTTTAGCCAACTCTATGCTCCTCTCCAAAGTCTGGTTTGGAGCCCAAGCCATCCCCTTCTCCCCAAGCTTTTTAAATACTTGTATGCCCTTCTGCAAGGATGGCTTTGGTCAGGCAGCCCACCACCAGTACGGCTAGAGGTCATGTTTGGCCCTCATCATCATGGTGGCATGGGCATGCTTGACTTCAAAGCCCATGCTGTCAAGATCCTGGGCACCTGGATTGCAGCTGTCACCGCCCTACGCTCCCCTCCCAACACTGGTCCTGCGCGGCCCGCTCCAACTTCTCCTGAGCCTTGGGCCTCAACAATCCATCGAACCCTCATTCCCTGATGAATTACCTGGCTTCACACCCATCGGCCACAGGTCCTCACGGGACTAAAACCCACTACAAACGAATCCTCCTCTCCATGCGGAGCGCTGAGTGGTAAATTCGTATTAGCAGACACACAGCTCAGAGAGGCCGCCCCTCTCCTCAGTTCACACAAGAGGTACAGGGGCTACCCATTCAAGATGGCGTGATCCCCACACGGCCCCATGTCCTATCCAGGGTGGACTACCTGGACATGATGGACATCCCTTACTCCATTGAGACCCAAAAAACTATCTGGAAATACGCACACTATCCTCTGTTGCAGCCTCAAATCTGGTCCCATGTGTGGCACTGCCTGAGGCAGGTGTACCGTATGGCTGAGCGCTCTAACGCTTTACACTCATCCTGCGTCGTGTGTGGCCAGTATGGAACGCTGTTCCACCGCCTGGAGAAGTGTCCTACCTCTAAAGTGATATGGCGCGAAGTTCAACGTCTGCTGGGTCAGGATCAAACACATCCCTTCAGTCTGTCAAGAGATATTTTTGCTTTATCAATGGCCTCCCCCTTCCACCCTCCCTCTGTGCTCTGATGGTTGCAATTGCCATGTGGACTATCCATACAGTTTTCTTGGATGCCATCACAGGCTCCACCCCCACCCTCCCAAAAGCTGTCCACAGATTTTGGTCTCATTTGGTGGACCACTTTCAGGCGTGGATGTTTGGATACCTCCCACCGCATCGCCAACAGCTGTTATCCTCCTGGTTCCCAGTTTGGTTCATCAACTCAAAACCTTTCCTCCACACGTGTTCAATTGTGGCTACGGCCCCTTCACACGTTCCCTCCCCCTCCCCATAAGTGGCATTTCCTCTGGTAACAAGAGATAGCTTCGCTTCTCTGGGGTGCCTTCCCTGTTCTAAGTTTTGTTTCCTTTGGGTCAAATTTGGAAGTGCCCGTCCCATGGTTGGCCTTCCTTGCAATAAATTTAAATTTTAAAAAGGAATACATAAACAACCATATACTAAAAGTTAAACTGAATAAGTTGCTTTGTGTCCTAGTCTGTTGATGGGCCAGTTATAAGGTTTGTGATAGCACAGTAGGAACATATGATCAGTCCTCACAGTCACACCGTGTACCTTTTCATTTAGAAAGTAATTGCCTGTGCATCAGTAAAAATGCAATTGCAGCTTTCTTCTTATCATATATGGCTCAAGCTATCATGGCTTGATATCATAATTAAGGGTACCAACTGCAAAGATTTAACCTTCATCAGGAGGCCAAAAAGGTGACTTTGACAGTCTTTCCTGACCTCAAACTTACCCTAGACCAGCGCTGGGTTTAAGCCAGATATGCCCAGGTCATCCTAGAGGATGTGCGTGACGTTCAGCCTTGCGTTATATCAAGGATGTTAAAACACACTGCTATATTACTAATGGCGACAATTTGGTTTAATTGATTAACAAACAGGATTTGAAAAACTATTTGATTTTTTAAAATTTTGAAACTAAGTCAGCCAAGTTTCCAATAAGTAACTCAATTCAGTCAATCTCAAGATATAGTACCCTAGCTTATGGAAGCGTGCACTTATTGGTGCACCTGGACTAGCACCACTTCCTCCAATTGATGACAAACCCTCAATTGTCTAAGTATTGTTCCTTGAGACCAACCTTCCTCCTTGGTCAGCTTTTTAATAGAATTTCCGTTATCTTACAGCTTCCCTTAAAAATGGTTCCTTGTGTGCACCTGTGCGCGGGTCACCTTGAGGAGGTCTCTAACAACGTTGGCCATCTTATTATAACAAAAAAATTCACTACATCTGGTGCATTGCTGGATCACCCTGGTACATTTAAGATCAAGGATCCCAAGCATTAATTCACAGATCTCCACTTATTTTGTAGACTCCCCTTTGGTGCCCTACCAAGTCTTGATAACTATTTGCTTTCAACTACTACATAAATCGTTGTACACCCTTGCTCTGGGTCCCTTTTTCTCTGGTAACCTTAGCAGTGACCTGGTCATCTTTCTTCTAATGACTAGTTTCCTAGAGGTGTGGCTGTGCATCTCACACACCTCTCTGGGAACGGTAGAGTTACAGATACTTTTCTTATACAAATGCTCTGTTACACTGAACTTCTAGATAACAAGTAATATTGACATGTCCTTTATGTTTTTTCTATATAGCAGTTCCCAAAGTCAGACTGAATCATAACATGCCGCAATAAAAGGTTTATCTTTGTCTGCATGGCATCATATAGAGGCGTTTTAAAAATCTATAAGATTGAAACATAAGCTTGTTGAAATTCTGACTTTCAAATGAAAGGGGTAATTTTTGCTCATCAAGGGGTGCAGAGTCACCGCCAGTTCAGAAATGGCAATTAAAATTTACATTAATAAATGAATCATGGAAGCTTTAAAAAATTTCTGATAGTTGTGGATGAGGCTGAATGCATACCATTTAAGCATTCCTTGTCTGTCAGAATGAGAAGAGCTCACCCCAAACTGGCGGAAGTGTGAGCAACTTACTAATCACTGATGGAGATGAACAAGCTCCTTTTATAGATTTGGGTGAGGCAAAAAATTTACCCCCAGATCAGAGTGATGTCATGTGTATATATTTTGCACCTTGACGTTTCAGAATATTTGTATGATGAAGGTGTTGACATCACCTAAGATTGATATGGAAATTGACCCCTTTTATTCTCTTGGGGGCTAAAATAATTCTCAACTTGCCAATGATGAAATGATGATTTGACCAAATTACCCCAACAGGAAAAAGTAGAGGCTTATGATTGAATATTACCAAATCCAGTCAACAACAATCCTTTGAGAATTGGGACCACCTAGTGCTAAAAAAACAATCCTTTGAGAGTCTCTCAAAAACATGATGCTAGTTGCATCAAAGGAGCGCCATCACATGAATCTGATGTTGACAATCATATTCCCAAATTTGGTAATCAAATAATATCCAAAGAAGAAGCTACCACTCATAATTAGAAGTGGGAACAGAAGAAAGGGCCCCTGGAAATCCAGGTTAAGGGTAATTGCTACAAGAAGAAGCTCATGTATACAAGATCTTATCCAAATGAATTTAGCATTAAAAGCACCTTTTAGACGCCATTTATTTAGGGATCTTGAAAATCCCCAATATTGATATCCAAATTTACAACATATTTCACAATTATCATTATTATTTCTTGATTTTTCACTAGAAGTATAAAATACTAGACTTTCACATTAATAAATCAATCTCCACAGAAATTCAGTTTTATCCCTTTTATTTCACTTATAGTGATTTAAGTGCACTAAACTCCAGTATCCAGTATTGGATTAGCAATTGAGAAGAATACAGTAACCAGTCTGGGATCTGCTCTGTTTGAACAGGATTTTTTTATATTACAGATACCTTGGAACTAAGAGCCAAGGGAGCGGTTAGATTGGCTTCTGTTAAGTCCTGTGGGCAAATGTATAAAAAACATGTCAGAGAATGTCAACAAGTTATTCTCCAAGGATGTTAGCAGTATGACAAAGAGATTAATGCTACAACGGGTAGCATCAGAGGAGATCTTGCTCTAATAGGATGATTATTATCTAAATGAAGTTTACCTAATGCCTACTCTGTGCGAAGTAGACCCTATGAGCAGCGAGTCAGCCTCACTTGTTATGCAAGCCAAGGTTGGCGAGTGACTCTGAGTAATTGGAGTAGCTCAGGTCTAATTAGCTTTAAGCTTATAAGGCATGATGGTATAAGTATTTCTAAGACAAGATTACCAAGGAGTTTCACCTCACCCTTGGTGAACTTGCATTTGGATCATTTCAAACATATCTTAATTCTTTGAGTACTGAAGCTACTTTCATAAGTCACGTGTCATGCTGCTCTGTATAGGGAATAAATCATGATATCATTAAAGTAAGCCATCATGCAACTAAATATGAGGTCATCAAGTGCATCATCAAATAGCTTTTTGGAAGACAGTTTGGCTTTTTGATTCTGAAGGGAATAACTTAAATGACATCTACCATGGCGAGTTTAACTAATTTAAACATTTCTAAAAAAATTCTACATGCATTTGAGGAAATCCTTTACTAGGTTAAGCTAAAAGCCTTAACTTGGAGATTGTTTGAGATATAGCAGCCTCCAGAGGAAGAGGGTATGGGTAAGGGACGGTACACTATGTAGATATCCATAATCCTTACAAATCTGGAAAGTGCTTTCAGGATTTTGCACAAACACCACTGGGGGTGACATTAAGGAGGTTTTCTAATAGAAACCTTTGTCCATAATATTGTCAATACAAACCTTTTTAGACTTGGTCTTCAGCAGCCGTGCATGGGTATTATGGACAATTATTTTTTAAACTAATCATTATATGGAAGTACAAATCAAGTTCTGTGTGCTATGGTAGCTGAATTGCGTCATCAATATCATAAAACTTTATATAGGTCATGAGGAACTATGGCAAGGTAGGTATTTGAAGTGCAAAACTAGTCAAAAAAATAATCAGCTTTTGCTGCTAACACGTTCCCAGTTGCATTTTAAAGAAGAGAACTTTCAGCTGAGAATTATACTAGGCAATAATCAGTATATTGTTAAAAAATATTTCTCACCAATTGTTAGTGCTACCAACCAGTTACTTAGTTCATTGGTTATATGACTTCTAAGATTAGTGAAAAGTTGTCCACAAATTATTCTTTTACGCTAAAAACCGTAGAGGCTTAAAAAGTGAGAGGGTGACCATTGGGACATGCAAAGAAACCATAAATGAATAGCCCATGATTACATCAAGGTATGGGGAGTGTACTACTTTTAAATTTATATTTACCGTTGTTTCTATATCTACCAGCGTGTTTATTAATACCTTCCTTGTGCCTAAAATTTTATGTGCTTTTGACACAAAATATGTGAAACTGAGGTTATTCACGTCTTTCAAGGAGTAAGACTAAGGCCTGCTTCTAAGTGTTTTGGGGGTAATTGTGCTTTTCTCTGGCTAAAAAATGAGTTGACATAGCTGTCGCTCTAGCATATGGCAATTAAGCTGATTAGTGATTGGAAGGATAATCTATTAGATATACTTCATACATTACCTCATAGATGAAATTATAAGACACTCCTTCTCATTTTATTTTATTAAATATATATAATAGGGAAACTGTTGGGTCCTTGAGTCCAAGGGTATTATAAGGTTTCCCAGTGGCTCTTAAAAGGTATTGCATATAAAGCTTTCTGAGTTAGAGCATTATCACTTTTATTGAAAATATCAATTAATTTAATAAGAAGTGTTTAGTGTAGTCTGCGTTTATATAAATTGAAAGGCTTCCTTATTGTTTCTATTTTATCAAGATGACTTAATTTACATAGTTTGTGTCCAACAAATTTCTAATTTTTTATCCATTATGAACACAGTATTATGGCCATGAGAACTGCGCCAGAAAACCCTTGAGTAAACTCAACTGAGTTGGTTACTACCAAAGGATGTGTGGAACGGGTAAGTAACATAAGTTGGATGGTTTTAGCTAGGGAATTTTAAGACAAACGCATCATAGTAGCTCTAATTACTATATAAACTTCAAATGTCTATTGCCTGCCACAAACCCCTAGAGATTTGAGAACACAAAATGACAACAGAGATAAAAAGTTTTGGTTATTTATTAGAAAATGATGTGCCATGAAAAAAAGCTTTAGATGGGATGCTCTAGCACCCACATTACCAACTGTTGAAATTGGCGCAGGGCGTCATAAATAAGGTGCACGGGTAATTAACACATAAAAATGCAAGGTACTGTTTGAAGACAGTAACCCTAATAAAACCACACAAAATTAAACTCTATTGTCAGAATAGAGTTTTAATTAACAAAAGTGAATGAGCACATCAAAGTATCTAGTACTTTCAGTAAAGCTAGGTCTCATTAAAGTAATTTTGATGTAGACCGGTTCAGCTATTATGGGAAAAAGATTCCCTTCAAGATGAAAATCCCGCTCAGATATGCTTTTCTCATTTTCAAAGTTCCTATTGGTGCAATATCTGACTACTCAGCACTTATGAATGGAAAAATAGAGGCGTAATATCCAAATTTGGCCTAAAAAGAAAAGTCCTAGGCTCAGGGCATTTCCATAAAAGTAGCAATATGCTGATTGCACTTTAGATATTGGCAGATAATTTTTAATAGGACCTGTTGCTAACTTTTACACTTGCGTGAGACAAGGGAGGAGATTAAGATAAAATTGATATAATAAATGATATGAAAACTCAGGCCATGGGCTACAGCGATCAGTATGTTTGAAAGCAGAATTTTTATTAGTGGGGATTAGGGATTTAATCTGATGTCTTAAATGCTAACAAAATACTTTTCAGCATAATTAACAATAGTAATTTAATACAACTTTGGACACTACCTAAAAAAGTTGGGGCCCAAAAAGCAATATAAAGCATAATAAGCAATCAAACACAATATTAAGTATAATTTAAAATACAAATTAAGAGAATATTTAATAACCATTTGGTTGGTTAAACCAGTTGTAGCATTTTTATCCACTTGACCAAACGTCAGGGAACAAATATGAGTCTGGATCAAATAAATCATAAACAACTTGAGGCCATTAGCCAGAACACTGCTAGTACTTCTTCAGGAACTTAGCATACACCTGGTTAGTAATGAGACCCTTATTAGGATTCTTCAAAATGTAGGCATCAGTATATGGCTTCTCAATAATTTCAAAGACCCTTTCCATAGGTTCAGTTTGCTAGTCAATCCAAGCCCATGGTTATCATAGTATAAAACCAAATCCCCTACAGAAAAGTGGGGTAAGGACCAACTGTCTTTGTTATTACATTTTATCGACCTACTTTCTAATTCAAAACTATAATATTTAGCGCTTTGTCGCTGGACTACAGTCTGCGGCAGAATTTCTATTTATTTGATGGGATTCATATTCTATTGATGGACCAAAGTATATATAATAGGGAAAGCGACAGTTTCTTCCCATTAAGTAAGTTGAATGGGGATTTCCCGGTGGCTGAGTGAAAGGAGATATTGTATGCAAAACGGAGGAAGGAAAAAAAGATTCCAGCTTGACGCCTTGGCCATGCTTATCATGTGTAAATTTACAATGAGGGTACTATTTGCTCATTTCATGATGCAATTGGTCACAGGGTGATAGGGTGTAGACAATATAACTTAAAACCCATCAGTAATTGATCATATAAATAAACTGTGATATAAAGTTAGCCTCATTATCTGATATAAGCTGGGGGCATCTATGTTAATATATGATATTTTACAGGATAGACTTAGCTATAGTCATGGCGCCCAAGCGCCTGACCGCCTTGACTTCCAACCACTTAGTGAGGTGATTGATGGACACGATTATAATTCAAATTGACCTTTACTATTGGCGAAAGGGCCCACAATGTCAATAGAGATGGTTTGCCAGACGAAGTTAGGTTTAACCAATGGTAGGAAATGGCTTTACATAAAGGAGTATTAGCTTGAAATTACTTACAACAGCTGAGGGTCTCATGACTATTAAAATGCGTTAGCCCCCATTTGTATTACTGTTTCAACACTCAAGCGTCTTTTTAACCCCATGCCACCATTGCCTTGTAAGCCCAAATTATAATATTAGTTTGCTCCATGGGACAAACAGCCAAAATTGGTGATTATTATAAACTTTTAAAGCTTTTCATTTTTGACAACAGTATTTTTCCTTATATTCTCTAAGATACACTAAACTTCAGCTGGTTTGTTGTCAAAATTATTGGGTTAGCATCTTAACAAATAATTCATCATCCACTTCAGCCGCTAAGGCCAAGATGGGCAGTAAAGATAACCCAATATTGGTTAATGATTTACAATGGGGAAGTAATGACTTTCAATATGATGGGATTGCAAATTTATAGCTCATCTAGCCAGACGCCCTTCCAGCCCATTCATATTTTTTAACTGGCAAAGGGAGGCGCGATTGTTTACCACTGTTAAATGCACTTCATGAACATATACATGAAATTGTTTAGATGAATAGATGACTGCCAAGAATTCTTTTTCAGTCACTATATAATTCTATTTATAAATATCCAACGTTAAGTTGTAGTAATCCACAAGATGCTCAATCAATTTATAATCAAATTGAGATAACACAAACCCAAAGGCGCTGAGAGAAGCATCCATCTGAATAATAAATGGTTTATCAAAGCTAGGGTACATTAGTAGCAACGCTTGGAAGAGGTAAAACCTTGGACTATAAAAAACAGCTGACAGTTCACTGTCCACTCCAAATGGTACATCATCCCTGAGGAGTTGAAATAACAGTTCATTTATATTGCTAAAATTTATAAAAATTGGTGGTGATAGATGATTATTCCAAGGAAATTTGAACGTTGCACTTGCTAGTCAGCCGCTTCAAAAATTTAACAGCTTCAACCTTAACCAGTTGGGGCCATAAGTCATGCTTATCAATAATGAACCCAAGTTATCCTAGCTGCTCTCAAAAAAAGTTGCATTTATGCAGCTTGATGTTAAGATCATTTTTAAATGAGGTGGAGAGAAACTTCTACTAAGCGATGAAAATGTTTGGTAAATATTATAGAAAAAACGTTGATTTCATATAAACAAACAATTGGATAAGAATTTTTAGATTGCCAAGTATACTATTAATAATCCACTGATAATACATAGGGGTATTTCACAGCTCATGCGGCATTTTAGTAGGTTAGTAGAGGCCCTGAGCCACAAACATGGCACATTTTTCTGATACTCAATAAGAAGATTAATTTTTCCAAAATCAGAAATTAAATCCATGGCTGATAAATAATGAGCGCCACCCAAGCACTCTAGAGAATCATCAATTAGTGGTAAAGAATAAAAATCTTCTTTGGTATATTTGTTAAGCTTCTGGTAGTTTATTACCACTCAGTTAGATCCATCATTCTACTTTAAAATTAAAAACTGGGGCAGCTCAAGGACTCCTGAAATCACTAACATCCTTTGCTGCAAAAAATTATTTATCTCTCTAATAACCACTTCATCTATACCTTTGAGTGCCTGATAAATAAAGAGGCTAATCAGTGGATGATTTCTGTCACCAGTATGTTTGTTTATTTGAGGTATGCCGACCAGGGGACAGACATTACTGATGCTCAACCAAGCTAAAACTTTAAAATAAAATAAAGTCAAAATGAGACAGACGGATTCACTCAAACCAACGCAAAATTCAAACAAAACACACCAACCAAGTCAGAAGCGGAAACCGCTATACATCCATTTTATTGGGTGAAGGGGGATTGGGAGGTTCTTCTTCCTCATCTGTTGTAGACATGTAGTGGCACAAAGCTGATAGTATTGGTGTGGGCGCATCATGGAAATGGGGGTCAAGATAACAAAGAGGTTCTTGCAACTTAATTTGTGCAATGAGGAGGGTAAATATAGCCTTTAAGATTTTTTTCTGCCTCAAGGCGTACGTTAGGTAGGGTGGCGATGGTTGCAAGGTTTTTTGTGGGTAATGCGGGTCTTTGTGCAAACTTTGCGACCACCACAATCTTTTTAATTGCTGAATTTGACACCTGATAGTATTGGAGATGGTTTTTTTGTTTTGGAAGCATGGTACTAGGTAGGATAGGAGGTGGCAGGCCAATAGCCAGTACTGCAACTGGTTTATAATGGCTTTGCGGGTTGGGCAACATTTAGGGGAGAAAATGCCCCTTCAGCTAGTTGGTGGTCACTTTTGAATGGGTGGCATCATGGCGAGGCATATAATGGCACTTTGTTAATTGGGCCTCATAATCAGTATTTAGGTCCATTTTGAATGGAGGGGGCCCAGCCCATTCGGATTCAGGGATAAGCTTGCCCAATTCATCAACCTCAACCAAATAATCCCATGGATTTTGGTTGAGTTTTGATTGAGTTGTTTGCATATGGGTTATCTGTTGCTTTGGCTGGGAGGATGGTTTAAATCTTATTTTAGTCCATTCTGGCTCCTGATTGGTGGGTTCAAGAGAAGAGGTTCATTGAGGTAATTTTGGTTGGTTGATTCAGTGGTTGCTGTGGCCACAAGTTTGGGGAGAGGGGAGGAGGATAGTGCCCATTCAAAAAATGTTATAGGATCAGCTATGGGATCATCATGCAAAGAGTTGGGTGTGGATGCTATGGCTCATGAGATGGAGGGGCAGTACCTTTTAGAATGTTCTAGTTTGAAACAGGTAGGGCAAATGGTGCGCACTCCATCCACTCAAGCCCAAAAAGGATGGTCTGGGGCAGAGGGGATAATGGTGTGAGGGGGGATCGAGAGGGGTATTTCTGTTGATACTGGATGAATAGACATGAAGGCATGGGTGTCGTACATTCACCTTCTTGACTTAGGAGAAAGAATGTTGGAGGTATGAGTGCTCCCAAATCTGCTACCATAATTGACCCATCTCCTGCCCAACCTTTGAATAATATTTTGGTAATCAATTATATGATTACCAAAGGCGAAAAGACCTTGGTGGATTCTCAGTGGAATCCTGACTATTGGAGAGATAAAGATTATAACCAAAATTGGCTTAAAAAGGTAAATACTAATAATAGGATTACTCCAACTTCTCAGCTGAATTCAAGGAGTTCAATATTGCACGGATCTGAACCTCTGCGAGGTGAAAAGATTTTACCCATCAATGATTGGGTGCAAATTAACAAATCATTACCATCTGAGTTTGACCACCACCGAGGTGCAATGTTATTACTTGACAATGATAGGGTAAAAGTTAACCAATCATTACCATCTGAGTCTGACCACCACCGAGGTTAAAAGATTTTACTCGCTGGTGATTGGATACAATTCATTAAATCATTACCACATGGGTTAGTTTTGCCTCAAAAATTTTATCTTGATCTGATAGGCCGAAAGCCTATATTTCCTAATTTAGATAACTGAGCTTTAAATTCTTTTGCCTCAAATATCGATGGTCTCAAAATCTGAACTAGTTTAAATAGAAAAACTAGTATTGAAAAAAAGGACCTTCTTTGGTTTTGGCCCTGCTTAACAATAAAAAATATGAGAAATTTTAACAAAGTGTTATTTTATACTTTTATTAAAAAGTAAATTTTTCATTTTAATAAATATTTTGTGGCATCCATTGGTGGATCCCATAAACTGGTGCTCACTACAGGGTCAAATCCCCTGAATACTTTGATAAGTATTAAAAAAGCGATGGAGGCTGTAAACGTGAGCAGCTCTCCTGAATCACAATTAGTTGCTCTCGAGAAGCAACTAGCTAGCTTTTTTTCCTGTCTAAAAAGCTAGAGCAACGACCTATTGAACTGTTGGGAGTGAGGCTGCCTATGCCTATCCTCTCTGAAAAGCCTGCTTCTTTGGCGCAATGTAAAGCGGAGATCCCTACTGTGGGTTCTCTTTCAACTCAGCCAACAAGTGCGTGCCCTAAGGGTATATCCTCCAGTACTACTGGGGTTGTGAAAATGCCGGTTAAAGCGAAGCTAATACCTAACCCTTTGTGGCAGTCTCCCCCACTTCAATTACAAACTTGCCCATGGTTGAGAACACCTCTGAGGACGACTCTGAGGGGGGTTATGACGATGCTGGGTACTACTTATTGGGAGCTCCCATGGAAGTGGAGGTCCCTGACCGCCTAAACGCCAAAGGAATAGATGAAACCACCATACCTGAGGATACTTACCTCCTCCAAGTTATAGGATGTATGAAAACTATTGAGACAGCTAGTGATGCTGATCAGCTTCTATCAAGTTTAATTCACCCTTTACAGCGAAGGCATACCATGCAGTCTATTTTGAAGACTCACCCTGAGACCACATGCAAATTAACCTCCACTTTTCATCTCAAGGAGGTCTTAGCGCTGTCAGACAACTTTGGAAGCACACTTACCAAGGTTGAAGTAGTTGTTCACAAAGTCCGGGTGATGGCTATCCTGGATACAGGCTCTCCAGTGAATGTAATTTCATCTCAGCTGATGAAAAATATTAACTTGATGCCTGATTTGGATTGTATCAAGGAGTTTGGAACTGCGGGCCCAAACAACACCCGCGCTCTTGGCGCTTACTCCTCTATTCCCATACGCATTGGGAAGCTTATCCTATCAGCCCCCGCTGTGGCCTTAAATAATAACTCCTATGATACGCTTATAGGTACTCAGTTTATGATCAAATATGAAGGCATCATCAACATAAAGCAAGGGTTCCTATCTTTAATGAGCTACGAAGTTTCATTAATCTTATCCAACAAAGAACCCATCAAGAATGACTACATCTGCTTGGTTAAATACCCCTCTTCCGCTTTGTCTTTACATTATGTTACTTCTGGGCGCAATGCTAAGTAATTGCCTGATTCAGTGGAGGCTAGTGATGGTATTCCGATTTATATGGCCGATGAAGTGGTGATTAAGCTGGGTGAACAACAAGTGGTTGACACAAAAATCACACTCCTAATCCCACGCCACTGCTTATTACACCTCTTAAGCATCGACAGAGTTAGCCCTTTTGAGCCTCAGGTATTGCCTGGCGTTTTAGACCCAGCCTATCAGAGGCCTATTTCTCTACTGTTGGGAAATCTCACCAAAAAGGACATAATTGTAAAAAAGCACCAGGAGGTGGGCTGAGGGTTTTTTCTCCCTGTGGAGGAAGTTGAACAAATCCACTCTATTGGCTCGATGGTAGATTTAGGCCTGCCCGCAGATAAGCTGGTATGTACCTTGCCAAACGTCCATATTTCGGATGAGCTGACATCAGACGAGTTTGAGAAAACTCAAACTCTTCTGGGTGAGTATAGTTATATATTCTCAAAGTCGGACACTGATTATAGCCACATGAAGGGCTGGTGTCACTCCATTGATGTGGGTGATGCCCATCCCATTAGGTCAAAACCTTATCGCAAGTCAAAGGTGAAGGAGCAACATATGAGGATGAAACTCACGCAGTTATTAGATGCAGGGTTATTAGTTCCTTCGCAAAGCCCTTGGTCCTCCCCCCTTCTGCTAATTAAAAAAACGGAGGTCACTGGGTAGTTATGGACTACCACAGGTTAAACAATCTTACAAAAAAAGATAGCTATCCTATCCCACGCATTGATGATGCCCTGGCCCAGCTTTCAGGCTCAAATTTTTCTCTGCTATGGACTTGGCCAGTGGTTATTGGCAAATGGATCTATCTCCCCAAGACCAGGAGAAATGCGCTTTGATATGCAGTGAAGGTCTTTTCCAACCCACGTGATTACCTCAAGGGTTGTGCAACGCACCTGCTTCTTTCTAGCGTGTGATGGATCACATTTTGCAGGATCTCAAGTTAACTTGCGTTATTGTTTACCTTGACAACATTACAATATTCTCAAAGACCTTTAATGAACACCTCGATCATTTGAAGGAGGTATTCCAACGCTTACGATGCTCAACTATCACGTTAAAGCCTTCAAAGTGTTCGTTCTTCCAAAATAAATTAAACTTCCTCAGACATACCATCTCTCGAGAGGGAATCCAACCCATACAAGATAAGGTTGAAGCGATTGTTAGAATGCCACCCCCTAAAAACCTACGGGATATACAGGTATTTTTAGGGATGATGGGGTACTACCATCAGTTCATCCCTAAGTTTGCCCAACTCAGCGAGCCCCTTGTTCGCTTACTAAAAAAGAATATCCCTTTTCAATGGGGCACTGAACAGAAAGCTGCCTATGAAACAATGAAGCTGCTGCTGCAAGAACGGCCTATCCTAGGGGCATCCTGATTATGGAAAAACGTTTATTTTGTTTACAGACGCCTCAGACTTCGCTGTTGGGGCCATCCTAGCCCAACTGGATGAAAAAGGGGTAAATCATCCCGACTCATATTTTAGTAAAATGCTATCAAAGGCAGAACGAAACTATAGTGTTACCAAGAAGGAGTGTCTCGCCATTCTACTCGCAGTAAAGCATTACCGCCCTTTCTTGTATGGGACCTCTTTCACTGTGATCATGGACCATGCATCTTTAAAATGGTTGCACAACATGAAGGACCCTACGGGGCGCTTAGCTCGCTGTGCTCTAAAGCTCCAGCATTACAATATGAAGATCAAACATCGCGCTGGAACCCGCCACATGAACGTTGATGGGTTAACTTGGCTGCCCGTTCTCCACCTAGATAATAGTGAAGCGGAGCGGCTGTATAATTTTCTAATGACCCCAAATGACTGGGAAGATGAGGATGAACCTGTACAGAGGATGTTGGACCGGCACTCCCATAACACAAAAGTAGACAGTGGAAAATTGTATAAATAAGTGGGGGTGAAATGGTTGCCTTACCTATGACCCTTGGAACGTGTAACTGTCATCCTGGAAGCTCATACAACTTTAGGCCATGGAGGAGCAAAGAAAACCTATGAGTGGATAAAGGATCGATATTTTTGGGAGGGAATCATGGACACCATCATTGAAGTCTTAGATGCTTGCCTTACGTGTAAGAAGCAGTTTTGGTTCAAAACTAGATATCAATATCAGCCAATTACCCCACAACAGCCGTTCCATACCATGAGCTTGGATGTAGTAGGGCCGCTTCCTCAAACCACCGGTGGAAACAGATATATTTTGGTAGGAATTGACCACTTCACAAAGTGGGTTGAAGCTGTGTCGCTTCCAACCCAAACTGCTAAGGCCACTGCTACCTTTCTTCACCATAATATTTTCACTTGACATGGGTGCCCTCAAGTCCTACTCTGCAACAATGGGAAAAACTTCACCTCCAGAGTAGTCAAAACCATAGCTGCTTCCATGGGAGCCCAGCAACTGTTCTCAGCTCCATATAACCCCTCAACTAATGGTACAGTAGAGCGAGCTAATGGTACTCTGGTTTCGATATTATAGAAAATGGCTTCATCTGAACCCCTTCATTGGTATCAATATCTTTCAAGCGCTTATGGCTTACAGAATTAGCTATCACCGGATTTGAAAATGTCCCCTTTCCGAGTTTTGTATGGCAGGGAACCTGGCATACCTGCTCTCCTAGCTAAGGACGTCTTCTCTAGAATAGAGGAGCCTGAAAAAGCCATGCAAAGGTTAGCTAACCATATCATTCAGCTTCAATCAGAGGCTATGACCAACCTAGCTAGAATGGTTACTAAAGAAGGCCAAGCTGCCAATGAGCTCTGAGCTCTCCTACCCTCTTTCCAAGTGTCAGATAAGGTTTTATATTACCACAATCGCATAACTCCTCAAAGTGGCAAACTTGGATCAATTTGGGAGGGGCCATTCATCACATATAAGAGAGGAAATGAGTATTCTATAAAGTCTCTGGCCACCGGAATTATCATAAACTGGGTACATGGCCACTTCCTATGACCCTACACCCCTCCCAACATTCTTGGGGGGCAATGTCGGACATTCACCTTCTTGACTTAGGAGAAATAATGTTGGAGGTATGAGTGCTCCTGAATCTGCTATCATGATTGGCCCATCTCCTGCCCAACCTTTAAATAATATTGTGGTAATCAACGATATGAGTACCAAAGGCGAAAAGACCTTGGTGGATTCTTGGTAGAATCCTGACTATTGGAGATATAAGGATTATAACCAAAATTGACTTTAAAAAGTAAATACTAATAATAGGATTACTCCAACTTCTTGGCCAAATTTGAGGAGTTCAATATTGCACGGATCTGAACCTCCACAAGATGAAAAGATTTTGCCCATTGATGATTGGGTGCAAATTAACAAATCATTATCATCTGAGTCTGACCACCACTGAGGTGGAAAGATATTACTCAACAATGATAGGGTAAAAGTTAACCAATCATTACCATCTGAGTCTGACCACCACTGATGTGAAAAGATTTTACTCGCTGGTAATTGGATACAATTCATCAAATTGTTACCACACGGGTCAGTTTTGCCTCAAAATTTTATCTTCAATCTTATAGGCTGAAAGCCTATATTTCCTAATTTAGATAACTGAGCTTTACATTCTTTTGCCTAAAATATCGATGGTCTTAAATCTGAACTAGTTTTTTAGGAAAAACTAGTATCAAGAAAAAGGACCTTCTTTGGTTTTGGCCCTGCTTAACAATAAAAAATATAAGAAATTTTAACAAAGTGTTATTTTATACTATTATTAAAAAAATTTCTCATCTTAATAAAATATTTTGTGGCATTCATTAGCGGATCCCACAGTGGGGGCCTGCAAGGCGAGTGGCTCCATTGGGAACCACAAATTGTATTATGGGATCAGATTCATATTCTGATTAACTAGCAATAATTTCATTAAAAAAATTCGGGTGGTAGGTGGTAGGGAGGCCTGCAAACTGAACCACAAGAGTGGTATCATTGGGCAACTGGGTACAAGTAGTTGGGAGGGGGTGCCCTGGAACACCAGGGGGATGGTAGTTGCTACTGCAGCATCAGCTTCACTTAAGAAGCCAAGATCAAAATACTTCTTGAAGGGACGGAAGTCAATGAATCCTGAAGGTTGCATAACAGCCTGGGCTAATTTGATAATGGCTTTATCTGATTAGGGGAACAACTCTCCATATTCAACCTGAAAGCAAAATGGCATGTTGCTCCAGGGGAGCACAAAGGGGCAGCATGGCACCATCTGGGTTCAGGTGAGATGCAAGGCTAAGTCCTTAAGCGTGACATGGCATGCTGAAGAATTCAGAGGGCTAGCTGATCTGGCCTTAGAACATTTTGGCAATGACTGAAAAACATTAAGAGGCGCACCACTGCCCCACATGAGGGCAACGGGCATCAAATGCATTGACATAGGTAACTTGAATATGGTGATGACAAGTAAAGCTGTTTTTACTAAATTTCAAACTAAAATTTGACCAAAAGTGAAAAATTGAGAGAGAGAAGTTTTTTGAGTATACCTTATCTTATCCTCAGCTCTATATTATTTTGACCTGATAAAAATGATTTTCAAGTTCTGTCACCAGTATGGTGTAACACATTGTGTGAACAACCCAATTGAAATTGTCTTTGGCAAAGATAGTACTATACTTCTCAAAAAAGTCAAGGCTTGATCCTTCTCCTTCTATGTTAAACCCAGGGATTTCCCAATGTACTAAAAAGCTAACAGATTGGTTGTTGTTGCCATCAAGGCCCAGTCCATCCTTTTTACCAAAATCATAAATAATTTGGACTTCCTTGGCTGGTATAATATGCAAAAAAAACAAAATTTTGTATGTCACTTTTTTAAATATGGTATAAATATAGATTGGCTAGAAGTACCTGAATTTCGCCATTGTTGGGGATGATAGTCCTAGGCGCAGCAACAGGTTTCATATAAATAATAAAAAGGCATGTACTTTGCCATATAACCATGCATAATTTTTTATTTAATTTTTGTTATAACTATATATTAATGACCCTCTAAAATAACTATGCTACAATAAGGTATAAATTAATACTCTTATATTCCACAATCTTGTTAGCTAAGTGTGGGTACTGAAATGCAGTTGCTAATAACCAATTGGCAATATGCCATCTTTAAACGCAAGGTTAACAAGCTACTAAATCAAGGTGCCAGACCTTATCCTTCCAACATAAAATAGTAGAAGAGTTTAATTGTGTAATTCCAAACTATTCTCTTAAAAACCAGCTTTGAATCCATAGGTTCTCATAAATGAGGTACCAATAAGGAAGTTTAACTCGGATTTGATAAAACAATAGCAGTAGCATATATTACCAGCGAGCCAAAAAGTAGTGGCTATATACTGTATGCTCCTTCTGAGGCTGTGGTCTGTGTACCAAGGTACCACAAACCTTCTAATATCTATCTCTAAATCAAGCCCAAATTATCTCCACCAGTATAGTGGATAAAATATCAATTTTCCACTGTCTACAATAGCTCCTTGAGCTTATTTATGGTAATCCATATATAGGTACACTCAGAAAAATAAGCGTCAGAAGAATTTATGGTGTGGACATCCATTATATCTGCTCAATCTAAATAAATTTTGAATGTTTTTACTAACTATGGTCTAGATCACTTCAACATCAAATAGGTATAGCCACTTGTTTCCGTCCAATTTGTAAGATCTTCCAGAAGGGACAGGAGCTCTTTATTGTTGTAATTATAGAACATAAGGCTTCACTCTACTTTTTGCGCCAACTTAGCCTCAAATTCTTTCTGTGAGTGGGTGGTAATTGATACCATATCATTTGCTGTAACTTGTTGACCTAGAGTAGGTGGAGCGCCATTGTTCCATCTTTGTATATCAGAAGGTGGTTCCTGGGGTTTTTCATACCAAGGATTTTTAGAGGAGGCAGAGGTAGAAAATCCCAGTTCTACTCCTCCCTGACTTTCTCAAGTCCTCCTCATCACTTGAGTTCATATAATGACCCTTTTAATTAGAAACCAGACTATGGCAATGATTGGCATAATGGATGAGATTTTTACAAAGATAATGAGTGATCTCATTAATATCAGGACTATCAGAATGAAGGCCTTAAGGCTAGGTTAATTTCTTCTTTGGAGAGATAGCCCAGTTGTGTAAGTTTCAAGGAACCTGAAGACTTTTGTTAGGCGTCTCAAAAGTGACAGCGCATCTGCAAAGTTTGTTCATATTTAGGTTATGTCATGCTTCACATTCAATACTGATACTAGAACTCATTACAATTCATCGTAGGGCTTGCAGGCATGGTAAAGAGCAATCTTGATCATAATAATCTTTTATGTTAGCCCCAAATAATATCTGCATCTCCAAATAGTATTGTTCAGCAAATACTTGTATAATTCCATCATTATTTAAAGAATTTTTTAAAGGGCTCTAATTTTTGATTGTACATCCTTTTTGCACCGCCAAACTCCTTGATACGAAGTTTTTTGACTTTACAATAAGAAAAACCGTACTTATTCCCTTTGGCATAACTAACTTCAGACTTTTGGATACAGAGAGCTCATTAGCCTTGCCAATTTAGCGTTCTCAGACGCTCCTCCCATACCAATCTCAAAGAAATCAAAAAGTTAGTGCACATTCGCCTTCTTTTCAAACTTTATTGAATTATTAGGGGTAACCTGAAATCGATCTTCGCCATTAATCAAGGTCAATGCTCCTGAGGAGGAGGCATCAGAGTGTCTGGAGGTTTGGAAGCGCCCATACCCAGAATAGATGTAAAGACCCCAGGCAAGTTATAACTAAATAATGACTCATCACCCTCAATATCAGGTTCTACCAGAGGGGGTTTCCGCTCCTTATATAATACATCATAGGGTTGTTCACTAAGATGACCCTGTCAAAACTTGCAAAAAGCATTTTAAAATTCTATTTTTTCGTTGTTAAACATATTGGAAAACAGCGGTGTTCTTCATAAAAAAATTCTCGATATTATCCACTTTTTGGTTAGAATTTTGAAAATCTTCTTTCAAAGAAATATTCTCAAACACCAGTGACCTTATTTTCTGTCCCTGAGTTTTCAGTTCAAGATGCAAGGAATCAAATTCCTGGTACAAGTTGGTATTGGAGTAAATGGCTCCATCTATATCATCATCTAGGCCATCAAGGTGGCATCAATGAGTTTTTGTATCTTTCACTATTTCTTTTGCTTGACAATCATGGCCTATTATGAAGTCAGATAGTTGTCCAACATGAGCATTTAAGTTCGCGCATAATTGACAGATATAATCCAAATGGTTTGGCTAAACCTCGTCAGCCGCTTCATCCTCAAAGGGTTGCACTACCTCTATCTTGAAGTAGTCTTTAATTGGGATACCTGGATTTATAATAATATAGTACACAGGGAGACAAGGCGTGGGCTCCTGTAGTAATCACCAAATGTTGAAAATTAATGCAAGGGCTTATATTATAGGTGCACAGGTTATTAAAACACAAAAACGTAAGTTACTATTTGAAGACAGTAGCTCTGATAAAATAGCACAAAAGAAACCCTTATTACTGGAGTAGGGGTTTTATTAACAAAAGAAAATAAGCACACCACAATATTTAGTACTGCCAATGGATTAATGGCTTGCAAATTTTTTTGTTGTAGCCTGGTTCATATATGTTGTGCTAAAGATCACCCTCCAGATGACAATTCCAATCAGATATACTCTTTCATTTTTAAATTCTTATTATTGCAATTTTTAATTACTCAGCATCACTTAAGAATGGGAAAATAGAGTTGTTATACAAATTAGGCCAGAAAAGAAAATGTTTAGACTCAGGGATTTCTATAAATTTAGCAATATGCTGATTGAAGTTAAGGCGCCAGCAGATGACATAGGTTAATAGGATTTTATTAATGACTGTTATATGCTGGTGCAGGGCAAGGGAGTATTAAGGTTAAAGCAGTATAATGTGTGATATCAAAACTGTAAACACAAGCTACAGTGAACAATGATATAAGGAAGTGTAAGTTGCACCAGCGGATATTAGTGATATATTCTGCTGTCTTAAAATGCCATTAGACAAAGGTGCTCAGCATAATTACCAATATTAATTTTTTAAAACTTTGTTCACTACCTAAAAAAAGGGGCCCTGAGGAAGATAAAATCTACTAAGAAATTGAACCCTGTATTTGGTTATAAGTTAATATAAAGTTAAGAGAATATTATATAGCCAGATGGTTGGTCAAACCAATCACAACAGCAATTATATAATAAAAGTGGCTCCCTATCAGTAGACTTTAAATTGCCTTTAGTGAGGGAGGGTATTTAGGATCTTATGCAATATTGAGATTGCAGGTGAGATGTTATAATGACTATATAATAAAACCTTCCTTGCAGCTTTAATGACAATGTATTCACTGACCTTTCTTAAACTTGGGCTATCAGGAGAGGCCCATCTATGATCTTTAATTTTTTAATGAAAACATGAAAATTGGTTAAATGATTTATAAACTGGTTTTTTGGGAATAGGTCTACTATAAGAGAATAGTGAAGTAACCAAAACCCTATAACTAGCAGGGTGCTGGTTCTTATATTGGGATATTGGAAATTGGAATTCTTTAAATTAAAATGCTCACTAATAAGCACTTCCCTATAACCCATATAATGGGTTTTAATACATTGGATTTTGCCCTGATGACATCAAAACTTGTCAAACAAATGTCTCTTGATTTTGATCATATATGACCAATTTATATGTGATATTTTTTGTAAATTTCTCACCCATAATCGCTTTGGAAAAACAAGTACTTTTTATGTGTTAACGCTCCTGGTTGATCCATTTGTTTGGGAAGGTAAATTGCATTTTCTTCACATTTATATATCACACTTCTTAAATATAAACATATTGATTTTTTTCTCTCATTATCAATACTTATTGATAATATACTGTTTTAATTTACTATTCACTAAGACAATAAATGTTTACATAGTGAAAAATAGAATTTGTTTAACAAGAATCAACGCCAGTATGCCGCTGTGGCTAAAAAGAGCCCATCATTGGCCGCACTAATCTCCCTGGTAAGAAGCAAATGCCCCTGAGTCATAAGTGTCTAAAGGGCATAATGACAAACAAGCTAGAAGCCAACCAAAGGACTTTTACCTACGTTTTATGCATATTATAAGTTGTTCCTCTAGATCTCTCATTATCTTCCAATCTTAATGTTGTGCCACTTCATCCATATATATTGTGGGATAGAATACACCATGTTCATTAATAAGGTGTAAGAGCAGAAGGAGAGGTAATCCCTAATGCCAACTTCATCAAAGTAAGCTTTGATCATAACTTTTGGTTCAAGATTCATCACTGAAGAGGCGGCAGATGAAGCTTCAAAGGTTAAAATTAAAGTTAAAGTAATCAGAGTGTCACACAGTGCATGTGGAATGCACTTGCTATAATAAGGTACTACAATAATTATTAAATTTGATGACCTTCAAAGTACCATCACACGCAATTATATTGTGAGTATCATAAATAAAGAGCTTAAAAATTATAATTTATTGAGAAGATTATATTATAAAGCCTTATAATTTAATGTCAAAGCTCAGCAGCGGCACTTATGCTTTTGTTTATGACCCCACTGGGAATCAAGGAAGAATTATCTGTAAACCACTGGTTGCTAATTCTTACTTTCCTTGGTAGATCCCTATTTTGACGTTTATCATTCTCCCATGAAAGGACAGCCCCTAAATGCACTGAATGCAATGCGCTAGGCCAAAAGTCGCATGCCTCCCCTTCAAGGTAAGGACAAAAGGGTCTGCATGAGGAAACTCTCAAGTACAATCTGAGACTCAATTTTGCTCAAGTATCTATTGCCTCAATGCCATTAATTTGGGGTAAGGCTGGTGAATAGTTAGTTTTGGCTTCTATATTTGCTAGAGAAATGAAAAGTACATCAATAGGCGCTTAACAGTCTTCTAAGAAGGCAGCGCAAGAGTTAGTTTCCCCCTGAATCACTCACTGAATGCAAAGGCATTAAAGTACTGCCCTCCTCCCAGCCCTCATCAACGCCAGTGAGTGCTCAAACAGTGGATCACCCTGAGTAAAACTCAGATGCATTTGATCCTGATCCTCCTGATCCATCTCACAATTTTAAATGTTAATGTTTTAGTTAACCAATACAATTCACATGTTTGACCTACCAAAAATCAAGCTGTTTGTAAGATTTATTGAGTTTAGTTCATATCCTTCCTACATAAAGAAATGACGTCACATTCAACAGAGGAGCTGACTCAGGTCAGCATCCTCGCACCCAAATCAAAGATGGTCCTATGGGCGCGGCTGGGTCTATTGACTCAGTTCACTTCTCATATAGTGGCCAAGGTGTCTAACTGAAAATAGGGAAGCTCAATGTACAGATTTCATAGCTTTTTAATCTAAGGCTAGGAAATAATTTCTTATGTAACCCACCTGCTGACATGTTGGGGATCTAAGAAACCCAATGTTTAGCAGTAGAGGAAGAGGAGTGGTTACAAAATTTTCTTCCTTTGAACTCCAATTAGTCTCATTACTGTGGATTTATTATTTGCCCTATTAAATGCTTAGTGTGATAGCTTTTAAATTTTTAATTTATTAAGCACTAACTGTACATTTGTATGGAATTGTTAAGAGTTTACTCTCCTTAGCATAAATGACCCAGAAACTCAACTGATCACATTGACTTTCTTGTGTGAGTATCCCAACCTAATCTCCCATGTATTACCTTTATGTGGATTTACTTGACTGTTGGTCAAATGTTGCAACTGATTGCTGGCCACTAACTTTCCTGTACCTACCAAGGCATATGGATTTTTTGGTGCTCATAGCACACAAAGAATTATATAATATCCTACCCAATCATCAGTGTAACTCACACAATACGGCCACATATACAGCAGGGTACACTTTTATTTATGACTCAAATAGACTATGTTAACCACCTTTTTAAGCCAAGAATCTCCATGTTTAATGCTACCGTGATGCAGTTTAAAGCCATCATTTAGTAACGAATACCCTGACCTCATTTGACAAACACAGACTTAACCATGCTGGAACATGATAAGTACTATATAATATCCAGTATGGAGTTCTCAAAGTGGATGTTCTAAAAATTATCTTTAGTCCATATGGCGTGCCCATTTTTGCAAAAATCCCTTAGTAACATGAGGGACTGCTTAAATAACATGTTAAAACTGCTGAAAATTGGATTGAAGCTCGCTGTCACCACGCATCTATGGTGGCAGCTACTCGTTTCCAACATACTCTTGATCATTTGGAAAGAAAATAACATTGCAGGGGATACAGCCCATCATGGACTCTCAAATTGTCTCTACAGATATTCGCTTTCAAGAAAGATATTGTACACTAACACCGTTTTAGCATATGAATGGCACTTTGAAAATAAATCAAAGGGGAGAAGTCAGCAAAGTACTTTATGCGCCGCTTTACTGCATGGAAACAAGATACTTGCTGCACTCAAGTCTATTCTAGAAATGGTAAAATTGTTTTCTCCCCCAGTGGAGCATCTGAAATTGGTCAACAATAACAAATTAAAATTATATTAAATGGATGAATATGACACAGAGGCCAACAGCGATTTTAAACAACCCTAAATTCATTATCCTCTTAACTTATCTATTCTAGTTAGTATTATCAATAACGAGAAACTATGTGATTCTGTTTGTATAATGCCTCACTGGAATGAGATCTGACTCAGATAGCATTGCATATGAGTTATATTATTAAACATTGATTTAATCGCGCCAGTATTCTAAGCCTCCTACAATAAGTGGCTTTTTGAGACTTGCCTGATGCCTGGTGGATCATAAGCCTTTGTGGTAATCTTATTCAAAGTAAGTTTTCCTAACAATCTGGGTAACTGGCGACTATTTTCCCTTACCAATGCAGATCTAAAATATTGACCAAGATAATGTCAAAGTATCTATGCACGATCTCTTAAACAGCCTTATCAGATAATCAATAAGGATCGTTCCAAACTGAAGTATATTTGATAACATTTATACTTTTGTCAACGTGTACCAGTCTAAATCAGATGATGCGCTGACCTTCTTGGTCCAACAAAAAGCATATGATCGCATTAATTAGAAATATCTTAGGGCAACTCTAGAAGCTTTTCTACTTTCACCTCTTTTTCTTAGATGGGTGATTCTTTCAACTGAGTCCGCTAACATGGTTATTTGTGGCCCAGGGTTTTTTAATGAGCATATTACTCCTAAGCGTGATTAAAAACAGGGCGACCCTCTTAGCCCTTTGTTGTACAACTTAGAAGTGGACCAAATACTGAGCGCCTTTGATTAAAAAACCGAAAGGCATTGCCTCTCAAGGGTCAAAAAACTCTAAAGGTAATGACATTAGCATATGATCATGTTGTAGGTGTTTCAAGCCCATCATAAGCTCGCCCCCTAGAGACTATCATCAGTCAATTTGAGCAAGTAAGCAACACAAAGATCAATCGCCACAAGGTTGAGCTATGATCATTGGCAAGCACCAACTTTGGTGTCTTGATGAGACTTTAACAGACCTTCATCCAGGAGGTCAATCCGATTCTAGGCAACCCCAACTACCCAACTTGTGCGCCACTTAGGTGTATCGTTGGACTATGGAAGATATGCGTCTACAATTATGTGAGCAATACACTATCTAGTATCTCTAACCATGCAGCCAGCCTTCATGAACGTTCAGCTGGGATTGTTGAGAAAGTTTTATTAGAAGACACACTGATCCTATAAAAAGTATGGTCCACCGCTCATGCCATACTATTTATCCACCATTTTTTTCAACTCACTAATAGTTATATTAAATCATGGTTTTAGGATAAACACTAGGCATCTATTAGAATGGAATTTTTGAATGTGTTCAAGTGGCATGGGTCACATCAAAAACCAATAAATAACCGCAAATATAGTAAAATTGATTGTTCAGGTAGCTTGTATAACTCAAAAAGTTCTAAATTGGTCCACAGCAGTATGAGGCAACTTTTCAAGAGCATTAAAACTGGCAGATCCTAAAGCATCTCATACTTTGTTGAGATACCTAGCATCTCACTAAATGCATCTGTCCCCCATCACATCCATCTTCATTTTATAAACATGCTGCATATTATCAGATATTCCAGCTGAACTTTTCATTAAATTAACCTGTAACTAAATCAGCGGAGGGCAGATACAAGATATATACAACCGTTTGATGATTTACCAATAAATAGAATTTCTTTCACTTGGCAATCATTCACTCTATGAGAATGACATACTAGATTCTGGATAAATCCCTTACTCCTCATAGGTCAAATGAAGATGTAGGAAAATACTCATCACCCCTTGCCACACCCAAAAACACAGCCAAAGTATAAAAACGTCTTAAGAGGACTTATTAAATAAAGGATATTCCAATGCAATTGTCAGCAATTGCCTATTATGCGTCAGACATTATACTTTATTCCATCAGATAGGGGTAGCACCATATCCAACGTGTTTGGACAGAATTGCCAAATGTATTTCATATTCCTGAGACTACCGCATTTGACCCCACTTGCATTATATATGTCATGAATTTGATTTTGCTAATACCAACAACCCTAAGAGAACTAATAGCAGTCATGGCATCATAGTCAATCCATACAGCCATACTGGAAGCTATCAATAAGGGTCTATCACTAAGGCTGAAGTCCTTGCTTGATTTGGGTACCATCTTACCCACAACTTCCAATAATGATTCTTTGAAATCATATCTCATAAATGGTGCCACTAGATACAATCATGGAAGTCTAGCCGGTTCCTAGAGCTAGACACTTACTCCCATACCTGCATATCCAGACGTCATCCTAAGACTCTTAAGTCTTGCCTCCATGACCACCACACTACCCTAAAACAGGGACATAAACTGGTTTTTTTCCTGTCTTGGGGTTTTAGGGCTCCTGTAAGTGTTTGATTCATCCTTTGTATTACTTTACATTCACTTTGGTAAAGTATTTCCATGGTCCTTCTATCTTAAATGAATAGTAACTTTTAATAGTTTTAACGCTCCATAGTAATCTCAGATAAATACGATTTTCAACATCATTTTTATCTTTGCTTCTAGTTGCAACTGCTCTAGGTTTTATATAAAAAGTGGATTATTAGTTCATAAATAATTTTATAAGATTTATCAGTTAGTATAGCTAATCAGATAATACTATAATGATAAAAGCTGACTTATTAAGACATTAATTATAAACTTACTTAATTACATAGTTTATAAGCTTTGAAAAAGCAAATTATTACAATTTAAAATATTATGAAATCATATATTACATAATTGTCAGACAACTTATGTGCAGTGAAAAGAATTGGATTCCATTTGTGGGTATTCTGATACTCATGATAGCATCCATAGTCCACATGGCATTGCTATTATTATTCTAGATTAAGATCTTCAAGGAGAAAACAGCAAGAAATAATGATCAATGAGCATCATCCTCATCCCAACTGCTACACCGTTTGCCAGAAATTATCCTGACCAGACTGCTTGCACTGAGGTGCAACTAGTTGGGTTGGGAGGGATAGGCTGTTCTGACCATTTAGGGTGTACATTGAAATCAAAGATAAGCTTTTTCTGGACTCAAACTGTATAATGAGGAGCAGCAACTACATCATCTGTTTCAATCTCATTAGCTTAACTAACATTTAAATCCACTGGATTAGAGATTTTGACTTCATCTTAGGTTTTGCAGATCAATTTATTGATTGGATGTATATTTTGGGCTGATAATCCAGGTATACAGTTTATTGGAAAAAATATGGGTTGTTTCATTTCATGGGGATGATTTCCAGAATCTCATTGCTTAAATATAAAAAGTTTGGAAACACCAAAGAGATGGCCACAGCCATTACATTTTAAGGAGTTTTGGCCCTCATACGTTTTTTTTTAGTTTCTTTGGGGATGCCAGAATATTTTATAACTTTAATTTAGGATTTTACTTAAAGTGGGCTGACCCAAGGCTGATAATGCGCCAATTAATGGGGAATGAATTAATGGGAAAGGAGAATAAAATATGGAAAACCTCCATGCGTGGTTTTTGATAGGCCATGAACTTCATGTACTGCATTGATATTTGCTATCTCAGTTTGGGGCATTGGTGCGCAGCGTCAACATAGTTATAATTACCCCCTACCCATAGTTCATCTACTAGGATTAAACTTGGGAAGCAGTGGTCATTGAGTCCATACTATACTACTGGGGCATCCTCCCAAGTTTTTATAGCTATATAGAAATTAAAAGGTTTCTTAGGAGTAATCAACTCTATATCAAGTATATTGAGATAACCCAGCACTCTATCATTGTCAGAGTAACAGGGTTTATAAATTCAGGTAAGTGAGGAGAGGACTGCAGAATATCTTTTTTTAGTACTAGATGGTCCACTGCAGAACATCTTTGACAACAGGATTTACTTATTTTCTCCCAAGTTTTAGGACTTTTTTGCAGTATTGCAATATGAAACTTGTAGGTGGGGATATTTACAGTTCACTCTGGCAATCTTCTAGATCATCAGGGTTTTTGAATTCCTACATAGTCCTTAATTTTAATGTTTGCAGAAAGATTTTTTTGACCATTTGAGGGGTTTCTGCCAAATCAAGCTTTATATTTACACCCTTTTTAAGGAATTAAACTGATCTGTTGGTTCTTGTGTAGATCTCGTTGCACACTCTCACTTTTCTATAGACAAATTTCAGTGGAATTAAGAGTTATGGCGGAATTATATTTTCCGCTATTTAAGGCTGTTTTAAAATTTATGTTGGAGGAGAGGCGGATACCCAGCATTCATCTAGGGTATGCCCTAGACCCAGTATTTTCTAGTGGGTATGTTTGGGCCCATTCCCTTTCCTTGATTCGAGAGTTATATTACCCATACCAAAATATAGACATGGAAGGGGCCCTTACATTACCCTTTCCTAGAAAGACAGGGTCTACTCCTCCTTCTGGGACTTTTACCAGAGTCTAATTCTTATGCAGTAAGGTAATCTTAATAGCTGCAATGGTGAAAGTTTGATAGTGGCAGGAACAAATTGTTGGGTTTTTTTAAGTGGAAGTCCTCAATCATTTTGCACCAGTTGGTAAATTCTCAAGTAGAAATCCAATTTTTGTTGAATGCTGGATACCCTTTCCAAGCCACCAGGTATTAAATTCCCCACTTGAATCTTCTCAAATTCAGGATATCCTCAATCTTGAATTAATGTACTCTCTTTATCATTATTGGTTCCATTTCAGTCAGTTTCTTGCCTTTGAAAGGGGACAGCGAGGAAGCATGAAACACCTTATGGAACTTCCAATGCGGCGGTAGCCTTTACATGAAAGGATTCATTGTCAAAAACCTTACTGATGGGTAATGGGCCAGCCCTCTTGCAAGCCGATTCGGACACGGAACTTTGAGGTTGTGGTTCTTTGTATACGTCATTGCAAGATCATCTGTCAGATAGCTTAGGGCTGCTTTGTATTTCTAATCCGCAAAAATTCTTTATGTCCTGAGCGGCTTTATCCATTTGATACTGCACTTATTAGTGTATTTTTAAGTGTGCGTCGCAAATTTGTCTTCTACAGAAATGTTTGTGCATATCTGATGCCCAATTACGAAGGCTTTAATTATACCCTAAGTCAACGTAAATGGTGACATTCCTGAAGAGGCATGTAAAGGGCTGTTATATGATAACTGGCTAGGAGAAGGTCAATCGCCCAGATATCCTGAAGGGCAATAGCACAACACTGGATAGATTTATTTGTGACTGATTGGTTTGCTCTGTTTGTCTGAGGACTAGGGGTGATATACCAACAACTGACAAGGTTTAATTTTTAGTGTTTTGCACAGGTAATTCCAAAATTTTTAGGTGAACCGAGGCCCTCTATCAATTACTTCTTGAGGTGCTCCAAACATGGTAAAAATGTGGGATACAAATAAATGGGCCATATCCCCAACCGTGGTTATCATCAAGCATGGGATAAACAGGAAATATTTTGTAGATTTATCAAAAACAACCATGACCGCATTGAAACCCTTGAAGGTTGGCAGAATAACCATGATCTCTAATGATACCGACATCCACAGTCACACTGCCTGTTACAGTGGGTGTAACAGTCCATTTTGACCCATTTTGTCAGACTTGGAATGTATGCATACTAAGCAGCGTTATACCCAAGCGGGCACATCCTTCATCAGCCTTTTCTAGTCATGTGCTCCTTTTATCAGGTTAATGCATTTCTTGACTCTGTGTGCCCCATGATTGGTAGATCATGATGCTCCATTATGACCCGTGAAAGTAGAATTTTGGGTACCCAAATAAAATAATGGAAATAAATCACCAGATACTTTTGAGATACCAACTAGATGCGCTTTTTCCCGCCTGTATCTTATCTCTTAGGACCTACCCTTCCAGCTTTTCTGATTAGGCATTCAGTACGGCTTCTAAAAGGGAACCATCGGCGTTGGCGCTTGTGCTTGTTTTTATTGTACGCCGTCAAGTGGGGACATGGTGTTGATAATGGGTTTGACTGTGGCTTTGATGGGTGCGGGTTTGGATGTTGAGAAAGTTGTGATGGTGGCCTTGATTTCCGCCTCTGCTGGTGGCTTAGCCAAGACTTGTTCAGCGGGGATCACTGTAACAATTCTATGCCTTTTATGGTATCAAGTCTGAAAGAAAGGCTCCTGCTTAAGATGTTTGTAAAATGTGCATAAGTTTTCAAAAAAAACTCATATAAAATTTGAAGTTGATGAGGTTAAGGTGCATTCTGATTTGAAAGTGCACTATCATCTGCAGTTTGTAGTTATATGAGTGAAATATTCTATGTGCACCATCACCATGTACTACGCCCACTGCAGTAGAAAATTCCAGTGCATTGTTAGCCACATGTTAGCGAGCAATTCTTTGTTTTATAATGCCCATATTTTTAAGGCCAGTAACTTCTGGAGAATTATAATATGAGATGTTAGTGGCCATCATGCTCATGTATCAATACTGCCCTACGGCTGTACAGTGGCATCACATGATATTATGGATGGTTTTTCTCCATTTGTGTGGCGCAAGGCCAGTGTGAAGGTAAAAACTTACTTGATAGTATCAAAATCTCTCTGACATTCCTTTCACCAGGCAAACGGTGTATTTTGTTTGTTAGGGGATGGAGGGGGCAGTCAATTCTGAGATCGCTGGAGTTTTTTTAATATAGTAACTGACCTCAGGAAACTGCTAAGTTGTTTCTGGGTGGTGGGAGTTGCCCACGCCACTACAACTTCTAGTTTTGAAGGGGCGATGGAATGTCCATTATTAAGCACCAGGTTTCAAAAAAATTGTACTTTGTCTTTGAGAAAATCATTTTGATGGTTTTTCGTGCAGACTCACTCTCTGTAAGGTGGCGTCTACCATTGCCAAGTCCTTTCATATTGTTTTGGTGTATTGGAGTGAAAATTTTCATCAATGTATGCCACTGCGCACGTGAAGCAAATGTCACCTAGCGCGTGGTCAATGACCCTCTAGAAAACAAAGGAGGCGTTTTTAAGCCAAATGGCATTGTCCTAAACTGGTATATGCCATGGCATTTTTGAATGGCTTTCAGTCATTCTTGCCTTTTCTTCACCTGAACTTGGTGGGATGCATCTACCAGATCCAATTTCAGAAACAATTTTGATTTTTCAATCACAAGAGATATCAAAGTCTCATGTGGAAGCAGTTTAGGATCAGAAATGGTAACGTTGTTTACGTGACCATAGTACATGCAGGGATGCATGATGCCAAAGGGCTTTTGAGAAAATACCACTAAGGATGATAATAGTGAGGTTTTATTAACTAACAACCATTTAGCCATCATCTCATCAATCCAAGTTATAGGTCTTGGTCTAAAGCTGAAGTGTATGGGTAAATTGGGCAATTGATTTTGATAAGATCCACCATCAAGAAGAAGCCAATATCAAAAATCGAATTGTGGTGGAAAGTGGTTCAACTTATCTACATTAAAGTATTATTTGTAGGGTTTGAGTATTAAGGGCATCATTGGCAGATCAGATGCTGAATCAGAGGTATAGTAAACCATGGTGGCCGCTAAAGAATTCTCTTTTGAAAGATTAAAAAGCAGAGAAATTTCGCCATAATGATAGAAGGTCATGAAGGTGAGAATAATCCGCTCTAGGTTGATAGCTACCAACTGTCAGTGCCACCATCCTACGCCCAAGATCATGGGGTAGAGTAGGTCAGAATCGCCAAGAAAATGTTGTGAAAATGATGACTATGAGCAGAAAAGTTCAATGGCTCGCATAAGACAGATGAACCTTAGTACTCTTGAGGACCTATGACTGAAGCCCAGGGGTTTCTTCTAGATCTAAAGCTTGGGCACTGTGAGACTGATAAACTCCTGGAGGCACTTGTGTCAATTAAGGCATTAACAGAAGTATGTCTCAAACCAACTGTGATGCCCATGGCAAACAAGAAATAAGCACAATTAAATTTATTATCGCTGTTCATGGAGTACACTCCAATTGCTATTCACTTTCACAGCCAAATTGGAGTAATCCTGAGATATGTTGAGAAATTGGAAGGGCATTGCTGCCACACAGGCATAAGATAAAGGGCCAATACGTGATCTGATGAATCCATTAGTGGGCGTACGTGGATGATATCTTCAATTGTTGAATTATGGTAATGGTCTTCTTCAACTTGTTCCATTGTATCAAGCTTATAGTGGGACAATTCCAAGGCCTCTGGGTCCAAGGGAATAGAAAAGTGCCAGAGGTTTGTTTTCTGCCTTGTTCACAAGGTCCATAAGTCTGGGTCCGTGTGGTTTAGCTTCACCACCAACGTCCCAGGGTATTCTGTCGTTAATTTAGAGATTCACTTGATCGTGGAAGAGTCTGGACTTAGCATGTAATGTCAGGGGAAGAAACTAGGGTTGCAGGACGTGAAGAAAACAACTAAATAACCCTGCTATCTTGAGGCATTGTGGTGATGTAGGGAGAAAGAGAGAGCACTTCCAGCATGTGTGTGGATATATCATGGCAATTCTCTTACACCATAGTGGAATTGGTTACTCTATCAGCTACTTGATCATGTTCCAAATATGTATTGCTATCCGTTTCTCCTCATAATAGAAAATTTAAGAACTACATCTTTGGGGGTTGGATGGGGCTGATTTGGTATAGAAGTGGTATTTTTATGCGGAGTCTTTTCTTAGTTATTCTAATTTCAGGGCGGTCTTCAATCTGTTGAGCTAGCTTGTATGCTCCCTCCAAGGTTTGCAGTCTATTGTGCCATGCCATGTGGAAGCCCACTACTTGGTTAAGGAAATCCCATAAAGCATCAATGGCAATATCTTTGGGAGTTTGGTGGGAGTCAGCTAGTTATTGTAAAGCATTGATGTGGTTGTCTAAACATGTGGCTAAGCCTCGTTGTTCAAATAGTTAGAATAGGAGTTGATGCCTTGACGCTGGGATGGCTACCATAGGTGAAACAGTATAAAAAGTGAGGGTGGTGCCTCCCCAAGATGTGAGGTCTAGTATAGAAGGATGTGGGCCCACATTTTTTCTTCAAATTCCAAGGTGTCCATTAGTGCCAGTGCTTGCTGATCTCCAGAGGCCTCAGTAGTTCCATTTAGGATAGCTCACAATTTAAGATTCACTAACACTTCCAGAGCCTGGCGGGATACTTCCTTTTAATGGCAAGAAGTGGGTCCCTCACCATTACATTGCAGACTTGGGCATATGAGAGGGGTGATCAGTTGTGCCGCCCAAACAAGCAGTACTTTCTTAATGGCTTTGATTAATGTTACCCAAGACCAATATATCAGTGAGTGCATACTATACCATATAAGCTTTGTTTAACTCTATAAGAAAACAAATACAACAGGTCTTAGGCTAATGAAATAATAGCAGTTTCAATTGTCTGGGTTATTGTATCAGACAACTGATGCGCCAAGAAAAGACTTGGCCTCCATTGAGGTTATTCTAAATTCAATAATAGCATCCATATTCCATATGGCATTGGCATTTAGATTATTCTAAAGTTAGATCCGTGAGGAAACAAGTGTGGGAAATACTGATTATGAACATCATCCCCATTTCAACTACTAGACAGAGTGTGAGAAATAATCTTGACTATGCTTCTCACACTGAGAGTGAACTAGTTGGGTTGGGTGGGGGAGGCTGAATTGATATCCAGGGTTTACATTAAAATCAAAGCTGATAATCGCCTGGACTCACACTTGTTAGCGAGGAGCAGCAACTATGTTATCAGTTTCAATACCATTGGCTTTTCTGACATTTAAATCTGTCAGATTAGCGTTTTAACTTCATCTTAGTTTTAGTGGATTGAGGTGGACAATTGGATGTTCAATTTGGGCCAAAAATCAAAGTATACAGTTTCTTGGTAAATGTTGTTTTGACATTTCTTACGGTTGATTCCTGGGATTCTCTCTGCTGAGTGATGCTAAGGCTGGAAACACTAGAGAGATGACCACTGCCGTTACATAAATTAATAATCATGGGACCTCCATAAGTTGCAGTAATTTCTTTGGGGAGGCTAGAAGCTTTTATAAATTTACTAGCCAAGTAACCCATCATTTCTTAAGTTTATAATTTACTAAATGATTTTAATCAATTGTTTTAGTTTTTTACTTGTAGATGGCTATCAATAAGGTTAGAAACCATAAAACCTATCAAAAGAATTTAACCATCAGCCACTTGAATAAAATTAATTAAACCTATCAAAGTAGCAAAAAAAAATAAATCATTTAACCAAAAACTCATTGTAATGTAAAATTTTCCAAAAATATCAACCACTCACCCAAATGGATTGAACCTATAGAACTAACTAAACTTTCAACCGTTTACTTAAAGCCATTGAGCCCATCAAATTAACCAAAAACCACCAATCAGTTATTTAGAACTAATAATCAATTAAAAAAAGCTACCAGACGCTTATCAAAATCTAGAAAATTAATAAAATTAAATGAATATCAAAAAGCTCAGCCAAATTGATATAAATAAACATTAGAAACATATATTTTTAGCTAATATAAGAACTAAAAAACCACTATGATTTCAATGAAAAAATAGTCTATCAATATTCTTAAACGTTATAAAGCACTAAAGTGGTGATTTTTGGTTTATTTGTTCATGAGATAATGCATATTATATAAACACAAACAATGATAACTTTGTAAAGAGATCTTTAGCCCAATTTTCATCAATATCCATTTTTAGCCAGATTTGTTTGCAGGTCATAAATTTACCAGATGATACTAACCAATTTCTAACCAACTTTAAAAAGGAGGATTATTAATTATGACCTGTATGTATATCTTTTCTGTTATTTCAAGCATTACTCTGAAATCATTAGACCAATTTTAATGTTTTTTTCAGTGAAAGAGAAGGATCCCACTTAGGTCCCATTACAATTTTGTAATCATTGGTCCATTATCTGACCAGTAATCTAATAATTATGTTAAATTATATTGAAATCAATGGTGGTCAAGTGTGAGTCTTATTTATCACCAGATAAACTCAATTCTGGCTTTGACACATTGATAGTTTAAAATCAACTTTGTATGACTATTTATATTAATATTTATAGTATCAATGGTGGTTGATTGTAAGTCTAGTATTTTAGTAGGTGGACATCAATAGGTTTACAATAGCTAAACCTATTGACTTAACTAACTAAACAATAAACTACATTATAAATCCTTTGAATCTGTAGAACCAAATAAAAATTACCAAATATTTAATTTAAAACTATTTGAACCCATCACATCAACTGATCACCAACTTTATACAGAAAACCATGATCTTATTGAATTAACCAAATAACCACCAACTGCTTACCAAAACCAACAAGCCTAATGAATTAATTAATTTACTATCTGCCTAATCAAAATTATTGAGCCTATAAAATTGACCAAATAACAACAAACCGCTTAGCTGAAATGATACAAAGATTACCATTAATTTATATATCATTGATACATTCTATATATGTCTTTTATTAATTTTTTATAATTAAAGAAAATTAAAAACAGCTTAAGTTGGTTCCCAATGCTCACAAATATTTGTGCCAACTTTGGTTATTTTTTGGTATACTTTTTATAAGATAATATATCTCATACATATATATATATAATGATTTTTAATCTTTATAAAGAAATAGGAGATTTTAAAAAAATTATTTCTAAAGATAGTGAATCTTCAAAAAATGAAAAAAAGACCCAACTTTGAAAATACACAATTTTGGGGGGAGGGTGCGAAGCATCACATAAAAAAGGCACTTAAAACTATGAAATAATTGATAAAAATTTCCAAGAATCAATAAAAACTTTTTGAAGTTAGCACCATATATAAACTGCTAATAGAATTTCTGCTCAAAGAACAAATTAGATCTTATATTAGATTGTGTCTAAGTGTAAACTATAAGAACCTAAGAATATACAATGTTAAGTATATATATTCTAAATGGTTATTATAAGTCAGTCTAAAATACAATGCCAACTTTAAAAGGGTTTTTATTAATTATTGAAACTTTTATCAACTATTTCATACTTTTCAGTGCATTTTGTGAAGGAAGTTCTTTTTTAATACTTTCTTATATTGGTAAATGGCCATCAATAAAATTAAAAATCAAGTTCTACTGAAACTATATAAGATTACCAACTACTCAGAAAAAACTAATTGAACTGATCAAATTAATAAAATATCAACCACTTACCTGAAACAATTGAGCCCATCAAATTAACCTAAATCCACCAATTATCAACCAGTTAAAACCAATTGCTTTTAAATTTTTATTCAAGGTGGGCCGACCTGGGGACAATACTGCACCAATTAAGGGAAAAATTGAATGAATGGGAATGGAGGATAAAATCCAGAAAACCTCCATGTGTGGCGTACAATAGGTCAGGAACTCCATGGACCGCCTTTGCTAATTGCTATCTCAGTTTGAGACATTGGTGTGCAACACCAACACAGTCATACTTGTCCCCTACCCAAAGTTCCTGTGCTGGAATTGAACTTGGTAAGGCAGCGGTAGAGGTCCCTATTCTACTCTGGGTACCTAATCTTCAAAAACTAATTGTTGAACTTTTAAATTACCTAAAAACTACTAATCACTTATCAAAACCTATGAACTTAATAAATTAAATGAAAAACCTCAAAGCGTTCAGCTAAAACAATATTTAATTGCTATCAGAAACATATACTCTGTTCAATATTATATAATTTTACCAAAATCTTTTTTTTCCTGAAAAATGGCCTATGACTATCCCCAAAATATAAAAGGTACTTGTGCAAATTTAAATGATTTTTGGTAAATCCGCTTGTTGGCACTACAGTTCTTTAGACTGGCGCTGAGGTCTGGAGGTGGCTCGAAGCTGCTAATTTGCAGAAAAAAGGTTGAGAAGGAAGCAGAAAACTGGGTAAGTTATTCAATATTTTATTAGGCTTAGAAGGATTCTTTATTTATAGGGTGTGTTGGGACTCTGTGCCTTTGGGATTGTTGGGGCCTCATCAGTTCAGGATCTTTACTGATCTTCTGGAATGGCCTCCTTGTGGGCATCCTCAATGGATGGTGTTGCTCACCTGACTGAATGAGTGGAAACGCCGCCCCACATGACTCAGGAATAGGGGAGGATCAAGAAATTGATTTATCTTGGTTAGGTTTGATGACCAATTTGGAATGGCCTATTTTAGAAGGTGGGAATTTGATTAAATTATTATCTCAAATTCTGACAACGCCCCCCTCAAGATCCTGTTGGAGGGGGAAATACAGCCGCAGAACTGACCATGCACCCAATTTACCACAGTCCTTTGGTTGACTTGGCAATGGAGTACTCAAACTTCACCCTATGAATAACTTTATAGGGTCCAACAAAAGTATGGTGAGCTTGGTTCTGTCAGCCTCCAGGTCAATAGTGATAAAAGAGAATGAGGTCACATAATTGTAATTCTGGTAAGGAGGGTCATCCAAGATTAGATTGGGATGTCTCTCTTCCAGTGGTGGTGATAATGCCTTGAGTGGCTTGGGCTTGAAGCCATACAATTTCATCAGCTAGAGCCCTCATAGTTAAGTCAGAGTTTCAGGGGTGGAGGTCTCGAGCTTTTGGCTATATGCTACTTGGAAGCCAAGGTGCCCGCCCATATAGGGCTTCAAATGGGGACATCTTAATAGCTCAGTGATAGCTTACTCGGTAGGCAAGCAAGGCGCTGAGTAGATAATGGTCCCAACAAGTAGGGTCTGAGGCAGCTAATTTCTGAAGAATGGAAATAAGAGTTAAGTTATCCCATTTAACTGCCCCATTATTGGAGGGGTGGTAAGGTGCAACGAAACTCTGGGTAGTGCTGAATAGCGAGGTAAGTTCTTGCACTACCTGTGAGGTTAAGTTTAATCCATTGTTAAAAAGTAAGGTTTGGGGGCACCCATGCTGGGTGAAAATTGATTAAACGAGGAAAAGGGCGGTAGCTTTGGCAGTAGCAGCCAGGACTGAAATCGCTCCAACCCATTTGTTTAGATGGTCCATGGCTAGGATAATATATTTATGGCCATGCAACCCAGTGGGAAGAGGGCCCACCACATCAATGCTTACCACATTTAAGGGACCAGTTGGGGCAACCACCAAATGTTGGAATTGAGATTAGCTCAGTCTTGCAATTGGCAAGCCATGCATGCTTCCAGGACCTCCTGGATAGTCTCTAAATGCAGTCCCAGTAGCATCAGGATTTCAACCACTTGTGAGTCTTTTTGACAGCCCCATGTCCCATAGTGGAATGGCCTTCTAGTATAACGTCATTTTTGGAGGAGGGGCAGATATAAGGGAGCCACTTCTTGTTGACCTTCTTGTAAAGCAGCCCATCCTTAATTTGTATCACAAGTCATCCTTCATAGTTCAGCTTGGACCTCTGGGGTTTCCAACTTTCACTGGTCAGGTTGGCCTATTAGATCATATAGCTGGTCCTCCCCAAGGGTCAACGCTGCTAGCACCGGCATCCTGGAGAGGCTGTCATCATTCTGGTGAATGTTCCTGCATGGTGGATGATGGTGAAATCGTAGCTTTGCAGTCGTAGAGCCCATCTGGCTGGCCAACCATTGGGATCCTTCATTTGTTGAAGCCACCGTAGCAAGGAGTGGTCTGTAATAATAGTAAAGTGGGTACCATAGAGGTAAGGCCAAAAATGTTTGATGGCCAGTAGGACGGCTAGACATTCCCTCTCAGTGACGTTGTAGTTCAGCTCAGCTTTATTTAGCATCTTACTAAAGTAGGCCATGGGGTGGTTGATCTGGTTTTCGTCATGTTGGGCCAGGATAGCCCAATGGTGATGTCGCTCACATCCATGAACTACAAGAAGGGTTGGTCAAAATGAGGGTAAACTAGAACGGGTTTAGTATAGAGAGCGGTTCTCAAGGCGTTAAAAGCATGTTCTTGTACAGGCCGCTACTCAAACGGCACATTTTTCTGTAGGAGATAAAACAGCAAATCTGGGAGATCAGCAAACTGGGGAACAAAATGTTGGTGGTAGCCCACCATGCCAAGGAATACCTGGATATTCCTTAAGCTCTGGGGGCGTGACATCTTCTCTATGGTGGTGATTTTGTCCAGTATAGGTCGGATGCCATCCTTAGAGACCTTGTGCCCCAGGAATTCTAATTCAGACTGAAAGAAGGAGCACTTCGAGGGTTTTAGCTTTATGGACGCCTTTCATAGTCAATTGAAGACTTCCCATAGATGCTCGAGGTGCCCATTAAAGGTTTGAGAGAAAATGATAATGTCATCTAGATAAACAAGGATGCAGGAAAGCTTCAAGTCCCCAAGGATACCATCCATGGCACGTTGGAAAGTGGGAGAGGCATTAAAAAGGCCTTGGGGCATCCTGGTGGGCTCAAATAGTTCCTCATTGGCTATGAGCGCACACTTAACCTGCTCTTCAGGGGCGAGATCAACCTGCCAATATCCACTAGCAAGGTCCATGGTGGAAAAGTATTGGGATCCAGCAAGCAGTCATAGGGAATCATTGATTTGAGGCAAAGGATATTTGTCTTTTTTAGTGATGGAGTTGAGTCATTGATTGTCAGTTGAACAGCAAGTAAGAATTAGACTGGCCTGCCAGCCCAGATGCCAGAGCATCCAAATGGCAAACCAGAATGCCAGAGGCACTGCTGCTGGTATGACAAATATGGAACTTGAAGGGAGATTAATTTTCAACAGATAAAAATGGGATTTTTGGGAAGTTGTTTTTATTGGAAAATTTAAGGAAGGAAAATTGACCAACAATTTTCTCAGTGCAATGCGCCTGATTAAATAGTTGTCAATTTTGAGGGAGAACAAGCTGGGATAGGATTCCACAAGTTCAACCTAAGCAGCAAATTATTTGGGAATGGGTGGGTTAGTTCCCTGGGGACCAACATCACAAAATTTGGTGGTGGGCCAAGTTGCGGTCAGTTTGACCTAAGCGGTGAACTATTCAGGAATGGGCGGGTTAGTTCCCTGGGGACTGACATCACAAAATTTGGCGGCGGGCCAAGTTGCAGTCAGTGGCATTGTGTCAGGCGCAACGCCCAATTTGCCGGCAGGAAATTGCCCATTGGGGGTGATGCCTGATGGATTTGGGAGGGGGATTTTTTGATCATCGTGTAAACTGAATTGCAACCATTGGGCATTCTAGCTGATAGCTTAGTCTTCATACTTTTTCAACCATTTGAAATCCAAGTATTGGGCTGATTGCCACTCTAATTAGTTGCGATCAATTCCATTTTGGTAATCTCAGCGCAGATTTTACTGATTCCTCATAACAGTTCTGCCAAGGAGAGTGTGGGTACCAGAAGCGGGATCTGAAGCATAAGGGCTATTACCCAGCACTCATCTACCATGTGAGCGAGATCGCCCTGAGTAACAAGGGGTATGGCCATCCTCTTCAGTACCTTCTTGCTTGGGAATGGAAAGATGGCCCAATCGACATCTAGAGGATGTTCACTGGGACTTACATTACCCTTTCTTTTTTCCAAGAGAAGAGCCTCATCACTGAGAAGCTGTAAAAGAGCCACATTCTTGTGTGCCTTGGGTAACTTGATTGCCATTACTAATGCAGCTTTTGGGGGAAATGGTGAATCTTGGGGTGGGATATGTGGAGCACTTTGACCAGGTTCATGCAATTTGCACAATCATGCGCCTTGCCCCAACTGTTTTCATAGGCTGGATACTCTTTATAAGCCACGAGATATTAGACAGAATGTCGCGATTTCTGGGATGCCAGGATAACCTCTTCCTCAGCCTCTTCCCCATTTTTGATGATGATTGGTTCCAGTTCCTTGGGAATTGCACCTTTGAAGGGCGACAGCTGGGAAACTACTGGGCTTTGGGGAACAAACTCATTGCAAGTTGAGATGTCAGACCCTACTGACATGGGCAAGATAGCTGAGGCAGCTATGGGGTATGGGTTTGGAGTTTTGAGTGGGATGGGACTAATGTGAGCAGGGATAATCTTCTTTATGACCTGATTCAGTTGGAAAGAAGGGACCATTGCTGGACCAATATCTAAAAAAGGTGGAAATGGTAGAGATTGATGGTTAATCAATTATGTCAGGTGAACAGCAAGTAAGAATTAAGCTGCCAGCCCAGATGCCAGAGCATCCAAATGGCAAACCAGAATGCCAGAGGCACTGCTGCTGGTATGACAAATATGGAACTGGAAGGGAGATTAATATAAAGATAAAAATGGGATTTTTGGGGAAGTTGTTTTTTGGAAAATTTAAGGAAGGAAAATTGACCAACAATTTTCTCAGTACAATGTGCCTGATTAAATAGTTGCCAATTTTGAGGGAAAACAAGCTGGGATTGGATTCTGCAAGTTTGACCTAGGTGGTGAATTATTTGGGAAATGGGAGGGTTATTTCCCTGGGAACTGGCATCGCAAAATTTGGCAGCGGGCCAAGTTGTGGTCAGTTTGACCTAAGCAGTGAACTATTTGGGAATAGGCGGGTTAGTTCCCTGGGGACCGACATCACAAAACTTGGTGGCAGGCCAAGTTGCAGTTGGTGGCATTGCATCAGGTGCAACGCCCAATTTGCCAGCAGGAATCTGCTCATTGGGGGTGATATCTGAAGGATTTGGGAGGGGGAATTTTTTGATCATCATTTTAACCAAATTGCAACTGTTGGGCATTCTGGCTGATAGCTCGGTCTTCATACCTTTTTGACCATTTGAAATCTGAGTATTGGGCTAATTGCCGCTTGAATTAGTTGCGATCAATTCCATTTTGGCAATCTTGGCACACATTTTACTGATTACTCATAACAGTTCTGCTGAGGAGAGTGCGGGTACCAGAAGTGGGATCTGAAGCGGAAATGCTATTACCCAGCACTCATCTACCATGTGAGCGAGATCGCCCTTAGTAATGAGGGGTATGGCCATCCTCTTTAGTACCTTCTTGCTTGGAAATGGAAAGATGGCCCAATCGACATCTAGAGGATGTTCACTGGGACTTACAATGATAGTCCATCACCACCCAATGGCTGCCATCCTTCTTCCAAACCAGCAGAAGAGGAGAGGCCCAAGGGCTACATGAGAGCACCAGTAGTCTGATGTTGAGTAACTATCTTAGCTCAATGGTTGCATGTGCCTCCTCAACCTTGCTCTTTCAGTAAGGTTGCAACTGGAAGGAGGAGCATCCCTGGTTTCTACATGATGGATGACCCCATTCATTCTTCCAAAGTCATAGGTCAAGGCCGATAATAGGTCCAAATATTCTTCCAACAACGCTAGGAACTTTTTCTGTTGGTATTCTGAGAGGTCTATACTGATATTAGTATCAACCAGATTAACTGAGGGTGGAGCTTCCATGCCAAAGTCTCCCAAGTCCCCAAAGGTTTGGACGTCGGTGATAGCCTCCACCAGTAATAAGTGGACATAGGCGGCAGGGCTGTTTGGACCTACTATTTTGGGTTTATCAGTAAGGTTGGCCAACAGCACTGATATAGATCCGACAAAGGCTGGATCTAGAATCCCGGACAGGTTAGCATCTCCTTGGGGATGGGTTTTCTAGGCCTCAGACTTCTAGCAGGTACCACTAGGGGATGTTGACATGGACCTGGGTATCAGCGATGACCTGGGATTTTGGGGGAATGGTAGTTGCCTTAGGTAAGTAAATTGGCATGCCTTCTTGCCCATCAACAGCAGGAGGGGGCAGTTGGACTTGGGAACCCCTAATATGATATTTGAGCCAATCAATTTGGCTTTCACTCTATAGCAGACAAGCTCAGGCTTTAACCTCAGTTTTGGAGTCATGGGGGTCTCAAAAATAAGCAGGATATGATGACCAAGTAAGGATAGAAAGCCACCATCATAATGGAGCACTGCCAAATAGTCTCAAAGAAATTGAGTCCCGAGGAGCAGGTCATAGCTAGGGTTGTTCAGAGTGATGGCGGGTATATCTAAAGCGAGCTTCCAAAATTGTATTGGTAGAGAGGAATAAGCCCCTATGGATCGGGTACACTGGGTACCAGCCATGCCATACTCCATATAGTGTGGCATATTGGGAGTGATCTTGATGCGTTTCATCAACTTGGAGGATATGACGTTTATGGGGGAGCCACTGTTGACTATGGCATGGACTGGTATCTTATGTACTTAAACTGCAACCCATGTGACCAGGCTTCCAAACTGGGGCATCAGAGTGAGGAAAATGGGAGTGTCAATAAAAGAAGAGTAAGCAGTATCAATCTCATTATTATCATTAGATACTGAAACTTCTTCTCCAGATGCTGTGGCTCCTGGTTTGTTTATGGTTGCAGAGGATCTTTGAGGCTGGGTGGGGTTATCAGCATGAAGTGCCTTGTCCTTCATGCTGACTGCCCTTTTCCCACCTCCTTGATAAGTCATTTCCAGCAGTTCTTGGCGCTATGTCTGGGACCATTACAGTAAGTACATCTGGATTGAGGGTTTTTCTGGTTTTTGACCACGTGGACTCTAGGACAGTTAGAGGGGCCAGTGGAGTTATCCTTAAAGTGTAAAGTCGACATAGGGATCTCATTAAGGGCCTCCTTAATTTCTTGGATGCAGGTAAACTCATTATTCTGGCCAGTCATATGAATCTGGACCTCAGGGTAGAATCCCAATGCAGAGATGACAGTGGTAATAGCGTCGCCCAGAGTGATACAATTTGTGGTGACCAAGGGTTGAGCTTGGGCATAAAAGTGGCAGGTGAACTCTGAGGCTTTCTCCTTTGTTTAACTGGATACCCATGAAGGCCTGTTTTTGGTTGGCTAAGGTTTGGTTGCTACCAAACTCTTGGATTAAAGCCGTTCAGACTTGATCTCAAGTTGTGCACTCCTTCAAATGAGGGGTCATGATCTTTAAGGCCATGCTATCCAGGCAGGAGTGGATATGTTTTACCCTTTGCCAATCGGTGGCCTCCTCCATAGAGCTTTTATAAGCGTACAGGAAGGATGCAATACTCTCTTGGCTGGGAATGAACCTTTCTTTAAAACTAGGTTTAAAGTTAGTTACCAGAGGAGCGGAGAGGGTGTTAACACCAGGGATAGGTGTTGGCTCCAAAATTTCAGTTTTTGCATAGTCATGGGGGCCCTGTTGGTCTAGCTGGCATCATAGGCCTTCAAGCTCCTCTTGAACATCGTCCCAATTTTGGTTGATGGAGGAAATGGAAACCTTGTCTGCGACCTGCTATTTTAAAGATTGTATGTTGGCCTGTTGGCAGTGAGACTGGTCCTTGAGGGTGGTCAGGTGGGTCTTGAACCCTTGACAAGTTTGCTCCAGCTGAGAGATGCGGACATTGGTGAGCTCATCAAAAATACTTAAGTTGCCCATTTCATCTGACAAAGCATCTAGAGAGACCCTAGGGTCAAGTGGGACTCCATCTGTTTGGAGTCTACATCCTTTGGCTATATTCCAAATTTTTTCACATAAAACAGCCAAGTCTGTCATCACATCCTTCCGCCAGGGGTCCTCAGGGCTGGCAGCGGTGGGGGCTGAGGGACCTGGGGGCCTGGGGGTCCATGGGGACCTTCTGGCCCTTTAGGCCCCTCACGCCCCATGAGGCCTTCAGGCCTCTGAGGCCCTTCAGGACCTTTGCCCCTAGATGGATAGTCGCGGGAGGCCAGCTCTCAATAGTGTTGTTGTAGGGTCTCTACCAGGTCCTTGACTTGGAAAAGGCGTCAATTCCAAGTTATTTTGAGGTGTTGGACATTCTGACGCAGTTTGCTTCAAGATACCCATAAATCCTGTGATCTAACACCATTACCTGGTCTCAAACTTCATTAATTAGCCATCAATTATCAATTATGGCCTTGCAGTTGTTGTGAACAAAGGAGGAGGCAGCGTTATAGAATTTGATGAGATGGGTGTGTAGGGCCTGGGAGAGCCCCAGTTGGTGTGCGACTTCTTGATGGTGCAACCCAACCAGTTTGAGTAGGTGATGGATGTCGGGGTGGACAAAATGGTGGAGGTAACGTTTGGGGCCCAATGTGAGTTTGACTAGTGGCAGCTGGGCTGAGTTGTAAAGGTCCTGCATGGTAGAGGGAATGGCAGAGGTGTGGGAATTACTAGTGCAGGCACCTGCAAAGTAGATGCCATTTATTAGTTGTGGGATTACCTCAATAAAGGTTTTTGTATTAAGGTTGGTACTGACTTCTATTGATAGAAGGCAGGGTGAACTGGAAAGCAGTTCAAAATTCTAATGTTTTGGCTTGAGCAGCTGGTATTTCATGCCGTGAGATACTAACCCAATGGGCAACACTTCTCGACTGACCAGCGGTTTGGTCTCCTAGGCTTCTGGTATTTTCCATTGTGATAGACATTTTCACTTGGGATAGCTCGGAGCCCCCTGTAGTGAGCACCATTCTTGTTGGTGCTACAGTTCTTTAGACTGGCGCTGAGGTCTGGAGGTGGCTCGAAGCTGCTAATTTTCAGAAAAAAGGTTGAGAAGGAAGCAGAAAGCTGGGTAAGTTATTCAATATTTTAATATGCTTAGAAGGATTCAATATTATAGGGTGTGTTGTGACTCGGTGCCTTTGGGATTGTTGGGGCCTCATCCATTCAGGATCTTTACTGATCTTCTGGAATGGCCTTCTTGTGGGCATCCTCAATGGATGGTGTTGCTCACCTGACTGAATGGGTGGAAACGCCGCCCCATGTGACTCAGGAATAGGGAGGAAAATCTTGAAATTAATTTAGCTCAGTTAGGTTTGACAACTGATTTGGCACAGCCTAATCTGGAAGGGAGGAATTTGATTTGATTATTATCTCAAATTCTGACACCACTCATGAGATAATGTGTCTTATACACACATACCTACAATGTTTTTATATCCTGAGAAGATAAAATTTTAAAAAGATTTCTTAAACATAATTAACTCTTTATTAAGGCTAAAAAAATAAATCTGTACTTTACTATTAGCAGAGCGCCAGATATTTATAATTTCAGGGAGTGAGGAGAGGGTACTGCAGAATATTTCTGAAAATAGGGTGACATATCTTCTCCCCTGCACTGGGACTTATATGCAATATTGTAGGAAAATTTTGGTTGGGCCTTTTTGTGGTTTGCTCTAGAAATCTTCACTAGATATTGTGGCTCCAGTATTCTTACATCATCCCTAATTTTCATTTTTGCAAAAATATTTATTTGACCTTTTGGGGGGGGGGTACTACTGGATTAAACTCTATATTTACACCCTTTTTGGGGATCCAATTTTGATCTGCTGGCTCTCATGTAGAGCTTGTCGCACACTTTCCTCAAATTTTCTCTAGATAGATTTCAGTGGAATCAAGAGTTATGGAATAATCAAACTTTCCATTATTTTGGGTTTTTGTAAAATTAAGATTAGAAGGAGCAGTAAATACCTAGCATTCATCCAGGGCATGCCACAGATCTACTATCATTTCTAGTGGGTATTCTCAGGGTCTCTTTCCTTCCTTGATTGAAAGGGGTATATCACACAGTTCAATTAATGATCATGGCATGGTGCCTTACAATAGTAGTATGGTTGAAAAATCTCTTTTATACTCTAACTGATCCAACTTAAAAATTATAATATACCACTATAGATTTTATATTTTATAGTTGTATAAATATTTGTATACTAAACATAAAAAGAGTATTGAGCTATAAACATTTTATATGCAAAGTTGTAAGTCCTGGGGAACGTCCCTTGGTTCTTGGTCAGGCCATCTTCCCATTCCCAAATAAAAAGATGCTGAAGAGGATGGCAGTATCCCTTGTTACTCAGGGCGATCTTGCTCATGTAGTAGACAAGCGATGGGTAACAGCTCTCCCACTTCAGATCCCACCCCCGGTACCCACACTCACCTTGGCAGAACTGTTGCAGGGAATTAATGAAATCTGCAATGAGATTGCCGAATTGAAATCAGTCAGATCTAATTTGAGTGGCAATCTAGCTGATGGCCAAATCTCAAATGGCTGGAAAGGCATGAAGACTGAGGTATCAGATGGAACTCCTGACAGCTCCAATTCAATCAATAAGCTGATAGAACTAACATTGGGTGCCATTGACGAGGGTTCAAAGCCCTCTGTTGGCAATTCAGGTGTTGCAGCTGATGTGCTGCCTTTGACCAAATGGATGGTTCAGCAACTGAGCATGGGTGGGTTGGGCATCCTGAACCCATTCCCAACCAAATGGACCCATCCCTATGTGGGTTGGCCTTGGGGGATTCCCATCGCTCATTGGGCCAAACACCATTGTGCCAACCATTGGAAATGTAGCTGAGCCCCAGTTCAGACATTTGAGGTCAAACTGACAGAGACTCAGCCCACCGCCAAATTTTGCAAAGTCAGTTCTCAAGGAATAAACCCGCCCATTCCTGAATAATTTGTCAGTTAGGTCAAAATTGTGGGACCTGATCCCATCTTGTCACTATCCCAATTGACCACTATTTAATCAGTTGCATAGCACTGAGAAAATTGTTGGTCAATGTTTTCACTTTTCCTTTAATAAAAATTTACCAAAAAATTTATTTATATTCTGACTGCTTCCCTGATGGCATTTCCCTGGTGGACTATTGGTCCATACACTGGATGGGCTCTACCAGTACTCTTGGTCACTATGGGCCCCTCTGTCATCAATTAGGTTCAGCAAGTCTGATATTTTTGGCTTTATAACCCCCTGATCACTAACTTCTGGCAGCAATACATGGGAATCTTGTGGCTGTATGTCCACCAACTGCAAGAGAGAATCTTTCTCCTTGCCACACTGGTAGAGAAGGTACCATATGCTGAAGATCTTATTGAGACCATCTCAGTGATTCCACCCCCTGCAGCAAGACCCCTGGGTTGGGAGTGGGTTCAGTGTGGTTCATCATTGGGATCATACTCACCATGTTGCTGCACCAACACTTTTTCATTTCCCACTGCCCAGCTCCATACCAAGTCATTCAGTCAGCAATGCCTCTGGCATTCTGGCTTGCTTTTTGAGTGCTTACACATCCTGACTGGCAGGCCAGTCTAAACTTATTCTGCCATTTCCATGACAAAAGTGGTATATAAAAATAAGGTAAGAACCAATTTTAAAAAGGCAGTTTTTTTTATGAGTTTGCTTTCTTTTAACTACATTAAAAAGTACTATATCCTTTAAAACTTATCAATTTATCATCACAGGAGAAAAACCTAGCAGTTACATACTATATTAATATCTATTCATTATTTAGTAAAAAATGATAAAATGCTCTATATAAACTATTTAAATTTATATATGTAACTACTATATTATAAATTATATTTTTTTCTCTCACTTTATTTATATACACTTTAAACTATAACTAATTTTGAGAATAAAAGGCTTTCTGGGCCTTTTAACCCTGCTTTTCTGAAATTTCACCAGCCTACACCTTTAAAAAATGTATATTACTTGAAGTTAAAACCTTAAATAAAATTGATCAACTTGATAATTAGCCAAATGGGCACCAACTAATTGGCAAACATTTAAACTATCAACTCAATTACATATCAAACTGCTCAGTTGTAACAATATACCAATTGCCATTAAAACATATATATTTTTACTTCTTACATATAAAACAATTTATTTTACTATAAAAATAAAAAATTATGGTGGAATATTATGTTGTCATCCAACCTTATTAATGGTGTAAAATTTTCATCAATAGGGTATGTCAGGAAGAGTGTTAAATGAAGGATGTAAGATTCCAGGATAAATAAGATGGTGAGTTAAATAGAAGCAAGTAAGAAACTGCCTTTCAACGACTTAATGGAATTTGACCTCTTAGCCACACACTGTAAAAGGATCTACTTAATAAAAAAATTTCATTCATTCACTCACTGACTGACTGACATCTGAAACCTTCAAGTCTGATAGGGTCAATCTATTTGGGTGAGTGGGTAAGAATTGGCGAATCTTATCGAATCTGAAATTATCGAGCCTGATAGGTTCAATCTGTTTGGGCGAGTGGGTGAGAATTGACAAATATTTTTGAATAATTCACCAAATTGCTCACCTGAAACTCAACAAAAATCAGTATTAAAGTTTAAGTAGATTAAGTAGTTAGGATGATCAGTTCACCAGCCACAAGGGCAACAGCGAAGCTGTTAGTCCGAGTGGTTTGAGAGTAGTGCTGGCACAGCCTATAGGCTACAATGTGAGCTTATCATTTGATAAACTAAATACCGTAGCAAAGCACGAGTATCTGGATGTTAGGTTTATATATTTTAAAAACCTGCCTAATTTGGTTCACCTATCAATAAAATACTTTTGGCAAGTTAAGTAGAAGTTGATTTAGTAGTTTGGAAGATATGTCACATGCTCAATGATTTTAAGTAAAGAGATGTTTCAGGTAGCAGTTGGTGTTATTTGATTGATTTGATAGTTTTTTTGTTTGGCCGAGTTGTTGATGGTTTTTGGTCGAATCGATAGGACACAGTTTAGTTTTGAGGGGTGATTAGTTATTGGTTGTTTTGATAAGTTCAGTTAGGTTTACCTGAGTGGTTGGTGGATTTTGGTTGATTCGATTGAGCAATTAGATTTGGCTGAGTGGTTTTGTTTATCTATAATATAAAATCTAAATTAATAAATCGAAAATCTAATTTTATAGCTACCGTAGCGAAGCACGGGTAAATCGGCTAGTCTACTTAAACACATTCACTCACTGACTGACTGACATCTGAAAACCTTCGAGTCTGATAGGGTCAATCTATTTGGGTGAGTTGGTGAGAATTGGCGAATATTATCTAATAATTCACCAATTTTCTCATCGGAAGCTAATCAAGTCTGACTAGAGCCCCAAGTGGGGCGATATAGCTCTGGATCGTTGATACAGTAAATTCTTTATCTAGTCTACTTAATAAAAAATTTTAACTGACGTACTGACTGACATCTGAGACCTTCGAGTCTGATAGGGTCAATCTATTTGGGTGAGTTGATGAGAATTGGCGAATATTATCTAATAATTCACCAACTTGCTCACCTGAAACTAATCGAGTCTGATAGGTTCAATCTATTTGGGCGAGTGGGTGAGTTTTGGCAAATATTATCGAATAATTCACTAACTGCTCACACGAAACTAAACAAGTCAGTTATTTTAAGTAGATTAGTAAATTTAACCCTTTCAGACATTTTCAAAAAAATCATCCGTTTTTAACCGACTTTGAAAAAGAAGGAGGGTATCAATTTGACCTGTATCTATGGATTTTTTTTCTTTGTTCGCGCATAACTCTGAAAATACTGGACCAGTTGGATGATCATCTTCTCCAAAAGTCGAGGATGCTCCAACTTAGGTCCCATTTTGCTTTTGTAAGTATTGGGCAAGTATCTGCCCATTAATTTAGTAAATATATCAAAATGGGCTCGGAAGCGATGCATAATTGTATTTTATAAATTAGTTTTGGTAATTTAGATCTTGTACTTTATAAAACTGATCAGTATTATGCTATTGAAATCGTTGTGACTAAGTCAATGGTATATAAGAGTTGACTGTTATAAGAAGTATCAATTCAGTTAAAAAGCTTTGTGATATTTTGATGATATTCTAATTAGATTATAGAAAACAATCTTAACCAACATTAAAATGATTGAAATTATATGGTGTTAAAATTGACACTAAATTGTTTAGAAATTACAAGGGTATTTAAGGGAGGAATTTTCTTTGAGTTCTTACACATATTCAGTATCTGGTATACTCAAACATGATTTACACTCACCTCATTATCGCCTCTCTTGCAGCTTTGGTGGCATCGGCGCCTTCAAACCCAAAGCCTGCTGGTCCAGCTTTGAGTAACAGTATTCCAAATCCAAAATATGCTCTGCACCGTCGTGGATTTGGTTTTGGAGGTTATGATGGTCCTGGTTTTGGAGGTTACGGTGGATTTGGTGGCTGCGGAGGCTGCGGTGGTTGCAGCGGCTGCGGTGGATTCGGAGGTTGTGGTGGGTGGGGTGGTTGTTGACCAACCATCATTGACAACGCATGTTGTAACAATTAAGAGTGCTTCCGCGATGAATGTTGCAACCGCAACACTGAAGCGGCAGCATTTTGTAATAACAAAAACGCCCAACAAGTTAGTATCAATTGCTGCAACAATTTTGATTGAAACCTATTTTTCTGTTAAATCTAATGATTCTTTCTGGAAAAGATTCCATTTGATTTAATAAATATATTCATTTGCAGGCTTTAATTTTAGATTCTTAGTATATAATAGTAATGAGTTTAATTAACAATGAAAGCAATTTTTGTAACAAATACCAGGTTAATTATGGCATCTCTACTTTACTTATCAGATTAAGGTCATCACTGTATTGGTCTAAAAATAATTTCAAGTTTGAAAAGACCATGTTTATAAAAGTCAAGTGAGGTGATTTTTATAAACCTATTTGAAGTAGTTTATTTTTTAGAAAATGGAATAATTTTCTCCATTTACTATAGCATACATCAAATAGCTTGTTTTTATATGCATTTTGTACATATGATTTCATTAAATAATCTACTTAATAAAACACATCACTCACGTAAATTGAACTAATATGTTTCTTTTATAAATTTTAGGACCATCTAGTACTAAAAAAAACACATTCACTCACTGACTGACTGACATCTGAAACCTTCGAGTCTGATAGGGTCAATCTATTTGGGTGAGTGGGTAAGAATTGGCGAATCTTATCGAATCTGAAATTATCGAGCCTGATGGGTTCAATCTATTTGGGCGAGTGGGTGAGAATTGACAAATATTATTGAATAATTCACCAAATTGCTCACCTGAAACTCAACAAAAATCAGTATTAAAGTTTAAGTAGATTAAGTAGTTAGGATGATCAGTTCACCAGCCACAAGGGCAACAGCGGAGCTGTTAGTCCGAGTGGTTTGAGAGTAGTGCTGGCACAGCCTATAGGCTACAATGTGAGCTTATCATTTGATAAACTAAATACCGTAGCAAAGCACGAGTATCTGGATGTTAGGTTTATATATTTTAAAAACCTGCCTAATTTGGTTCACCTATCAATAAAATACTTTTGGCAAGTTAAGTAGAAGTTGATTTAGTAGTTTGGAAGATATGTCACATGCTCAATGATTTTAAGTAAAGAGATGTTTCGGGTAGCAGGTTGGTGTTATTTAATTGATTTGATAGTTTTTTTGTTTGGCCGAGTTGTTGATGGCTTTTGTTTGAATCGATAGGACAGTTTAGCTTTGAGGGGTGATTAGTTATTGGTTGTTTTGGTAATTTCATTTAGGTTTACCTAAGTGGTTGGTGGATTTTGGTTGATTCGATTGAGCAATTAGATTTGGCTGAGTGGTTTTGTTTATCTATAATATAAAATCTAAATTAATAGATTGAAAATCTTTAATTTTATAGACACCGTAGCGAAGCACGGATAAACGGCTAGTCTATATATAAAAATGAATGTTTGTATGTCTGTCCCGAATGCATTCCTATACCATCTATCCAATTGTGATGAAACTTTGTTGAGTTGTTGTGTGCATGCCTGAGAAGGTTTATGAATTTTAAAAAATATTATTTTAATAGTAAAATAAAAAGTTTTATATGTAACAAGTGAAAATCCTATATATACTTCGATGGTATTCGCTATATTGTTACAGCTGAGCAGTTAGATATTTAGTTGATTTGATATTTTAAATGGTTTTTAAGTGGTTAGTGGTCATTTTTTATACACTTTTCTTAAACTCACTGTCAATTCTGTCTGTCTGTAATCAAATCTTACAAGCTCTATTTCAGATACTTATTATCAATAAAAAATTTGAACCTTTGCACAGAGGTTGGTCTTGGATGACAATACAATAATTTATCAAAAAGTTTAATTTTCATGTTTTAATTAAAAAGTTTTATATGTATTAAATGAAACTCCTATCGAATTGAGATAGCGAATAGCAAAGGCGGTCCATGGAGTTCCTGGCCTATCATACGCCGCGCGTGGAGGTTTTCCGGATTTTATCCTCCTTTCCCATTCATTCGATTTCCCTTAATCGGTGCGGTATCGCCCCCAGGTCGGCCCACCTCGAATAAAATAAAAATAAATGAAACTCCTATATATCTTTGATAGTAATCGGTATAGTTATAGCTGAGCAGTTTGATATTCAGTTGATTTAATATTTTAAATGGTTTTGTTAAGTGGTTATTGGTTATTTGGGTATTTATTAGCTCTAAATCGTGCAAAAGTTGATGAATTTAAGGATTTACATAGTTATGAGTTATAAAAAGTTGCTTCAAGTGCCTTGAGATCGTTGTTAAATAATGATTTAGAGCAATTTACATAGGTACGAGTGACAAAAAGTCGCTTTTTAGCTCTAAATGCGCCTGGAGGCACAGACAAAACTTTTCTCATTTCACTTATTTTGGCAACCATACAATTACAAAAAAATATTGCACTGGCAATTGCATCATCTGGAATTGTGGCAACTCTTTTGGATGGTGGCCTAACAGCGCATTCAGCACTGAAATTGCCGTTGAATATGCAAATCACTGAGACACCCACATGCAATATCAAGAAAAATTCTGGAATGGGTAAAATACTCCAATCATGTCAACTCATTATATGAGATGAATGTACTATGGCACAAAAAAGCATCGAAAGCACTTCATCGTACACTAAAAGATTTGAGAGGAAATGAACAGCTCTTTGGTGGCACACTCATTTTATTGTCTGGTGATTTTTGACAAATTCTACCAGTTATACCACATTCAACACCCGCTGATGAACTTAATACATGTCTCAAATCATCAGTTTTATGGCAACACGTACAGAAATTAACTTTGAAGACCAATATGTGTGTACATCTACAACATGATGTATCCGCTGAATATTTTGCAAAACAATTGTTGGATATTGGGAATAGGAAAATGGCAATCAATGAATCCACATAATGTATCACATTGCCAACAAACTTCTGTAAAATCACAGCAACCACAGACAAATTGATTCACAAAGTTTCCCAATATTGCACAGAATTACAAAAATTATCGGTGGCTAAGTTCACATGCTATACTAGCAGCCAAAAACAATGATGTCAATGCCATCAATTTCAGCATTCAAAATAAAATACTAGGTGAAGTGACAACATATAAATCCATTGATACTGTAATGAATCAAGATGAAGTTGTCAATTATCCAACTGAATTCTTAAATTCACTTGATTTGCCAGGTATGCTGCCACATATTTTAAAATTGAAAATTGGTGTGCCTATCATTTTCTCTCCGAAACATCAATCCACCACAGCTTTGCAACGTTATCAGGCTTTCAGTGAAAAAGATGATGAAAAATATCATTGAAGCTACAAACTTAAATGGAAAATTTAAAGGAGAAGATGTACTGTTGCCACACATCCCAATGATTCCAACAGATATGCCATTTGAATTCAGACATTTGCAGTTTCCAGTGTGACTTGCATTTGCAATGACCATCAACAAAGCATAGAGACAATCGCTACAAGTGTGTGGACTAAATTTGAAAAATCCATGCTTTTCACATGGACAGCTGTATGTGGCCTGCTCACGTGTTGGAAAACCTTCTGATTTATTCATGTATGCACCAGATGGAAAAACAAAAAATATTATTTATCCAAAAGTGCTTCAATAAACAGAATTAAAACACAAACACTTTCTATCTTTGAGTGGCATTGCAATGCATGTCGGGTACTCATACTAATATTATCACATTAATTTAAAAACCATGCAAACAAAGTTGTGGGCAACAGCTATTTATTTATAAGAAACCTACTTTAATTGAACTTTATTAATTAAACTAACATTTTCATTATGTACAACATGAAACTCCGTTGCAAATCATGGGTAATCTGCTAGTTCTAAATAAAAAGTACAGCCATAAAAGTCTATGTCTAGTTCATTCCATTTATGATCAAATACATCTTGGGAAAGTTAATTTACTCCAGATACAAAAATCTTTAAAAAAGGAATTAGCTCAGTTTGTAGAGCACTTGCTTGTCATTTGAGAGTCACAGGGATCAAAACCCCAATTCTCCATTAACCTCTTTATGTATATTATCTTTATCTTTTCTTCAACACCCGCAGCTAGGTAGTTCATTTTGCACGCATTTTAATAGGGTCACCCTTTTAAGCTTGGGTGCTGTTTTTTGGGTTTTGGGGCTTTTTGATTTTGTTTAGGACGTCATAAAGTGTTGCTTTTGGTAATGCTAACCCCAAATTTAAGCAATCAGGTTGCTTAAAGGTAGTTTTTCAACCCATGAGTTTATTTTGTAGCAAATAAGAAAGCTTTAATCTCACTTTACTACACTCACCCTAAGGTAGCAGCTGCACGGAGGTATTTGGAGTTTTATATAAAATCAAATAAAAAGTTAATTCTCCATTCTCCAATACTTATAAATTAATATTAGATAGATGATTTGATGCCAAATAAGCCAAATCTAATCTTTGATATATATAATTAAATAAAACTGATGAATTATACCCAATCAAATTGCATCTAATTTAAGCTCAACTGATGAGCTTGACATAAGTTATAGTTTAAATAGATTCTTTAAAGCTTCAACATGCAACGCGTATTACTATCATGTACTTAGGTAAGCTATTTCACCATTAGATTTTAATTTATGCGTTTTACTATAGTTAAGATTTCAAAGCGTTAATTATTTAGTGATAATACCCCTGCTTAAATCAAAAAGTATAACTTCAAAAAATTGGTAAGCACTTTTTAGTTTTATGGTAATTTAGGATTTAGGAAAAACATTCACTAGATTATTGTTTTATTTGTCCCCACTTAATTTTCAGAATTGTAATTCTGATGCAAAGGTAAGCACTTTTTAGGTTTTCTTATTTAAGATTTAGTAAAAATATTCATCAGATTGTTATTTAGATTATCTCTGCTTAAATTACAAAAGTTTAATTTCTATGCAAAGGTAAGCACATTTTTAGTTTTTGGTTATAAAGGGTTTAGGAAAAATATTCACTAGATTATTATTTTATTATCCACGTTTAAATTGCAGGTTTATGATTTTATTAATAGGTAAGCATATTAAAAGGTTTTAGTTATATTATATTTAGGAAAAACTTTCACTAGATAGATGTTTTTATTATGCTCACTTAAAATGCATAATTGTAGTTTTAACACAAAGGTAAGTTTCTAAATAGTATTAGGTTAGTTAAAAGATATTCAATAAACATATATTTTTATCATTTTTGGCGTAAAAATTAATTTTAGTTTTTTGATCCCAACATGACATTCTTAAATTTGAAGTGTGCTATTGAGCTCATTTTAAGTTAAGATTTCAATTTGTTTTACTTATTTTTTACTATCTATAGTTATTAATTTATTAAATTAATTAGAGGTTTGTTCTCAATATGCTAATCTATGATCTAATTTGTTCATATTTATCTTTTCAAGGTAAGTTTTTTGATGGTTATACTTATTTTTCACTAGATGATTGTTTCAAGTATGATTATCTGCAATCATCTGAAATGATTGCAAACATTTTTTAAGGTGAGTTTTGCTTCTTATTTGGTAATACTTTTAGTAATGTTTTTGATTTCAGCATAAACTATTGTAATTTTCTAGGTTTAATAACATTATCAGGGTAAGTGTTTAATATAATTATTTGATCTTATATAAAGTAGTAGTTTTGTTGATTTTGATTTCACCTTAAGCTGTTACCATCCTAAACATTTGCTAATATCATTTTCAAGGTAAGTTTTGGTCTTTTCTACTTGATCTACTATAATATATTAATATATGTATTACTTATTTTGAGCTGTGATAGATTCATGGAAAATTAAATTATGTTCAATTTTCTCCAAGTTTTGATATTTCAAACAGTTTAATTGGTATTAATAATTATAAAGTTCAGAAAATATTGCCTTTATTCTATTGAGACTATGTTAAAGTGTTTGCTCTTTTAATGGCTGGCTTATCCTGATACCTAATTAATTAATTTCTACTATACTTCACCTAATCAAAAAGCCTTATATAGCTATATTTTAATCTGAACCAAATCACTGGTCTTAATGCTTATACTCAGTTTGTTTAAGTTTATGAGCTTAATTAAATAATAAAGTTCTTATTTAGGGTTATGCTACATTTTCCTCACCCATGAGGATAACAGCAAAGCTGTTAGTCCAGGTGGCACAAATGATAGTTTTATGGTAGCATACCATCCTATCATAAGAATTTAAACCTTAGAGCATTGCTTAGTGTTATATTTTAATAGTAATAAGTTAGCTTACAGGACATGAGGGCAACAGCATAGCTGTTAGTCAAATTGGCACAAATGATAGGTTTATGGCATTATAACATCCTATCATAAGCATTTTGAACCTCAAAGCATTGTATAGAGGTATATTATAATAGTAATAAATTAGCTCACATGGCATGAGGGCAACAGCAAAGCTGTTAGTTCAAATGGTACAAATGATCGTTGATTTAAAGATAAATAGGGCTCAGAGCATAGCAGAGGCACAGCCCTAAGGCTGTGCTGGTACGGGCTCATCTTCAACACCTGCAGCTAGGTTGTGAGATTTGTGCACCTCTTTGTTGGGTCACCCTTTTAAACTTGGGGCACTGTTTTTTTGGGGGGGGTTGGGCCTTTTTATTTAGGTTTATGATATCACAAATTGATTTGCTTATAGTGATACTAAGTCTAAATTATTCAATAATTTTTAAGTTTTGAGTCAATTTTATTTAATTTTATTAAGGTGTGATTCAGTGGTTCAAATCAACAGTGATTAAAAGCTTAAACTGATCCCAATCTGATTTTGAGATTTTGTTAGTAGGGCAAATTATCTTTCATATACATAGCTTTTTAAACCCCCCAACCTTGAAAAATAACAACTAATCAGAGGTATTCAGAGATTCTAAAAAACAAGGTTTAATTGATTCTCCAATTCTCTGATACTAATCACATATTATATAGATATATAGATTCAATATCAGATAATTCAAATTTAAGCTTTAGTATATAAAGATATTTAAAACTTAAACACAAATTTTACCCAATCAAATCACAACTAATTTAAGCTCCACTGATGAGCTTGATGTAAGCTATTGTTGGGAATTGGTTTTTTAAAGCTATTAACAATATTAATGCATAAATAGCTATTGCATTTTTAGATAAGTTATTTCCAACAATATAAATAAACCTAAGTACTAAAATAAGAATATAAAATAAAAGTTTCATAGTACCTATTAATAAATTTTAGTAACAACTTCAATTAAACTGCATAATAAACTCAATGCAAAAAGCAAGCACTTTTTAGTTTTTGGTTATTTATGATTTAGGAAAACAATTATTTAATTAGTTATTTTCAATATTTTTGCTTAAATTCCATATTTTTATAAGTTTAATATAAAGGTAAGAACTCTTTATTTTTTATGATTTAGTAAAAAGTTTCCCTTAGATAGATATTTTTATTATCCTCGCTTAATCTACAGAACTATAGTTTTATTACAAGGGTAAGTACTTTTTAGTTTTTAGGTATTAAATATTTAAAAAAACATTCACTAGATTGTTGTTTTACTTATCCCCACCTAAATTTCAGAATTGTAATTCTGATGCAAAACTAAGTTTTATTTTAGTTTTTGGTTATTCAGGATTTAGAAAAGTTATTAGTCAAATTGTTGTTTCAAATCCATGATTAAATTGTAGATTTTTAATTTTTAACATAACTAAGCACATGAAAATTTTTTGGTTATTTAGGTATTATGAAAAACTTTCACTAGACAGATTTTTTACTATGCTCACTTGAATTGCAGCATTATATTTTCAACATAAAGTAAGCATCTTAATAGTTTGGTCAAATATAAAAAATATTAACTACATATTTGTTTTTATTAGTTTAGTAGTAAAAAGTAATTTTAGCTAATAGTTTTAAAGATTATTAATAATAGCATGACATTTGTCAGACATTTACTTTCTCAACCTAGGAGAAAGAATGTTGGAGGTATGAGTGCTTCTGAATCAGCTACCATGATTGGCCCATCACCTGTCCAAACTTCAAATAATATTGTGGTTATTAACAATATGAGTACCAAAGGCAAAAAGACCCTAGTGGATTCTTGGTGGAATCCTGAATATCAGAGATTTAAGGATTATAAGCAAAATCAGCCTAATAAGGTAAAAACTAATAATAGGATTACTCTGACTTCTCAGCCAAATCTGAGGTGTTCTGTATTGCACAGATCTAAACCTCCACAAGGTGAAAAGATTTTACCTGTCAATGATTGGGTGCAAATGAACAAATCATTACCACTTTTGATCTGAACCCTCCCAAGGTGTGACAATTCTACTTGACGATGATAGGGTAAGGCTCAACCAATCATTACCACACAAGTCATCCCACCGCCAAGGTGAAAAGATTTTACTCAATGGTGATTGGATAAAATACATCAAATTGTTACCACATGGGTTGGTTTTGCCTCAAAAAAATTTTATCTTCAATCTGATAGGCCAAAAACCTATATTCCCTAATTTGGAAGACTGAGCTTTGTATTCTTTTGCCTTGAATATCAATGGTCTCAAAATCTGAACTAGTTTAAATAGGAAAAACTAGTATTGAGAAAAGGGCCTTTCTTGGTATTGATGCACTTATAATAAGTGTTATTTTATACTTTTATTAAAAAGTAAATTTCTCACTTTAAAAATATTATTTGTGGTATCCATTGGCGGATCCCACAAATTGGTGCTCACTACAGGGTCAAATCCCCTGAATACTTAGATAAAGTATTAAAAAAGTAATGGAGGCTGCAAACATGAGCAGCTCTCCTGGATTCTGACTAGTTGCTCTTGAGAAGCAACTAGCTAGCTTTTTCTCCCATCTCAAAAAGCTAGAGCAACAGTCTATTGAACCATTGGAAGTGAAGCCACCTAGGCCTATCCTCTCTGCAACATCTGCAGCTTCAGCGCAGCATAAAGCAGAGATCCCTACTGTGGGTTCTCTTTCAACTCAGCCAACAAGTGCGTGCCCTAAGGGTATATCCTCCAGTACTACTGGGGTTGTGAAAATGCCGTTTAAAGCGAAGCTAAATACCCAACCCTTTGTGGCAGTTTCCCCCACTTCAGTTACAACCTTGATTATGGTTGAGAATACCTCTCGGGGCTGACTCTGAGGGGGGTTACAATGATGCTGGGTACTACTTATTGGGAGCTCCTGCGTAAGTGGAGGTCCTAATTGCCTAAACGCTGAAGGAGTAGATGAACCACCATACCTGAAGAAACTTACGTCCGCCAAGTTATAGGTTGTATGGAAACTATTGACACAGCCAGCGATGCTGATCAGCTCCTATCAAGTCTAATTCACCTTTACAGTGAAGGCATACCATGCAGTCTATTATGGAGACTCACCCTGAGACTGCACGCAAATTAACCTCCACTTTTCATCGCAAGGAGGTCTTAGCACTATTGGCCAACTTTGGAAGCACACTTACCAAGGTTGAAGTAGTTGTTCACAAAGTCCGGATGATGGCTATCTTGGATACAGGTTCCCCCAGTGAATGTAATCTCATCACAGCTGATGAAAAAGATTAAATTGATGCCTGAATACATTGTTTCAAGGAATTTGGAACTGCAGGCCCAAACAACACCTGCGCTCTTGGCGCTTACTCTTCTCTTCCCATATGCGTTGGGAAGCTTATCCTATCAGCCCCTGCTGTGGCCTTAGATAATAACTCCTGTGATATGCTCATAGGTACTCAATTTATGATTGAATATGACGGCATCATCAACCTGAAGCGAGGGTTCCTATCTTTAATGAACTACAAAGTTCCATTAATCTTATTCAACAAAGAACTTGTCAATAATGACTACACCTGCTTGGTTGAATACCCCTCTTCCGCTTTGTCTTTACATTATGTTACTTCTGGACATAACACTAAGAAATTGCCCAATTCAGTGGAGGCTAGTGATGGTATTCCGATTTATATGGCCGATGAAGTGGTGATTGAGCCTGGTGAACAACGAGTGGTTGATACAAAAATCACACTTCAAATCCCGCGCCACTGCTTATTACACCTCTTAAGCATCAATGGAGTTAGCCCTTTTGAGCCTTGGGTATTGCCTGGAATTTTAGATCCAGCCTATCAGAGGCCTATTATTATATTGTTGGGAAACCTCACCAAAAAGGACATAATTGTAAAAAAGCACCAGGAGGTGGGCTGAGGGTTTTTACTCCCTGTGGAGGAAGTTGAACAAATCCGCTCTATTGGCTCGATGGCAGATCTAGGCCTGCCCACAGATAGCCTGGTATGTACCTTGCTAAACGTCCACATTTCAGATGAGCTGACCTCAGATGAGTTGGAGAAAGTGCAAACTCTTATGGGTGAGTATAGTGATATATTTTTAAAGTCAGACAACGATTATGGCCACATGAAGGGCTGGTGCCACTCCACCAATGTGGGTGATGCTCATCCTATATGGTCCAAACCTTATCACAAGTCAAAGGTGGAGGAGCAACAAATGAGGACGGAACTCACGCAGTTATTAGACGTGGGGTTATTAGTTCCTTCGAAAAGTCCTTGGCCCTCCCCCCTTTTGCTAATTAAAAAAGAAAAACGGAGGTCACTGGGTAGTTATGGACTACCACAGGTTAAACAATCTCATGAAAAAGGATAACCATCCTATCCCGCGCATTGACGATGCCCTGGCCCAGCTCTCAGGCTCAAATTTTTCTCTGCTATGGACTTGGCCAGTGTTTATTGGCAAATGGATCTATCTCCCCAAGACCAGGAGAAATGCGCTTTGATATGTATTGAAGGTCTTTTCTAACCCACGCGATTACCTCAAGGGTTGTGCAATGCGCCTGCTTCTTTCCAGCGTGCAATGGATCACATTTTGCAAGATCTTAAGTTAATCTGCGTTATTGTTTACCTTGACAACATTAAAATATTCTCAAAGACCTTTAATGAACACCTTGATCATTTAAAGGAGGTATTCCAACGCTTACGACGCTCCACTATTAAATTTAAGCCTTCAAAGTGTTCATTCTTTCAAAAGAAATTATTTCCTTGGACATACTATTTCTCAAGAGGGTATCCAACCCATATAAGATAAGGTTGAAGCGATTTCCAGAATGCCACCCCCAAAAACCTACAGGATATACATGTATTTTCAGGGATGATGGGGTACTACCATCAGTTCATCCCTAAGTTTGCCCAACTCAGCGAGCCCCTTGTTCGCTTATAAAAAAAGAATATCCCTTTTTAATGGGGCACTGAACAGAAGGCTGCAATTGAAACAATGAAGCTGCTGCTGCAAAAATGGCCTATCCTAAGGCATCCCAATTATGGAAAACCATTCATCTTGTTTACAGATGCTTCAGATTACGCCGTTGGGGCCATCCTAGCCCAACTAGATGAAAAAGGGGTAGATCATCCTGTCTCATATTATAGTAAGATGCTATCAAAGGCAGAATGCAACTATAGTGTTACTGAGAAGGAATGTCTCGCCATTCTACTCGCAGTGAAGCATTACCGCCCTTTCTTGTATGGGGCCTCTTTCACTGTAATCACGGACCACGCATCTTTAAAATGGTTGAAAAATATGAAGGCCCTACGGGGCGCTTAGCTCTCTGGGCTTTAAAGCTCCAGCATTATGATATGAAGATTGAACACGCTGGAACCTGCCACATGAATGTTGATGGGTTAACTCAGCTGCCCATCCTCCACCTAGATAACAGTGAAGCGAAGTGGCTGTATGATCTTCTAATGACCCCAAACGACTGGGAAGATGAGGATGAGCCTGTACAGAGGATGTTGGCCTGGCACTCCCATAACACTAAAGTGGATAGCGGGAAGTTGTACAAGCAAGTGGGGGCGAAGTGGTTGCCTTACCTATGACCCTCAGAACGTGTACCAGTCATCCTGGAAGCTCATTCAACTTTAGGCCATGGAGGAGCAAAGAAAACCTATGAGTGGATAAAGGATCAGTACTTCTGGGAAGGAATCATGGAAGCCATCGTCAAAGTCTTGGATGCTTGCCTTATTTGTAAGAAGCAGTCTCAATTCAAGACTAGATATCAATATCAGCTGACTACCCCACAACAGCCATTTCATACAATAAGCTTGGATGTAGTAGGGCCGCTTTCTCAAACCACAGGTGGAAACAGGTATATTTTGGTAGGCATTGACCACTTCATGAAGTGGGTTGAAGCTATGGCGTTGCTGGCCCAAACTGCTAAGGCCACTGAAACTTTTCTATATCAAAATATCTTCAATTGACACGGGTGCCCTCAAGTACTACTCTGCAATAATGGGAAAAACTTCACCTCCAGAATAGTTAAAATCCTGGCTACTTCCATGGGAGCCCAGCAACTGTTCTCCGCTCCATATAACCCATCAACTAATAGAACAGTGGAGCGAGCAAATGGTACTCTGGTTTCTATCTTACGGAATTGGCTAAGTCTGATCCCCTTCATTGGGATCATTATCTTCCAAGCGCCTTATGGCTTACAGAATTAGCTATCATCAAATTCTGAAAATGTCCCCTTTCCGAGTGTTATAAGGTAGGGAATCAGGCATACCTGCTCTGTTAGCTAAGGATGTCTTCTCTAGAGGAGAGGAACCTGAGAAAGCCATGCAAAGGTTAGCTAACCGCATCATTCAGCTTCAATCAGAGGCTATGACCAACCTAGCCAAATTGGTCACTAAAAAAGGCCAAGCTGCAAATGAGCTCCGAGCTCCCCTACCCTCTTTCCAAATATTGGATATGGTTTTATATTACCACAATCGCATAACTCCTCAAATTGGCAAACTTGGATCAATCTGGGAGGGGCCATTTACCATCACATATAAAGAGAGGAAATGAGTATTCTATAAAGTCTCTGGCCACCGGAATTATCATAAATTGGGTACATGGCCGCTTCCTATGACCCTACACCCCTCCCAACTTTCTTAAAGGGCAATGTTGAACATTCACTTTCTTAACCTAGGAGAAAGAATGTTGGAGGTATGAGTGCTTCTGAACTGGCTACCATAGATGGCCCATCATCTGCCCAAACTTCAAATAATATTGTGGTTATTAACAATATGAGTACCAAAGGCAAAAAGACCCTAGTGGATTCTCAGTGGAATCCTGACTATCAGAGAAATAAGGATTATAAGCAAAATCAGCCTAATAAGGTAAAAACTAGTAATAGGATTACTCTGACTTATTGGCTGAATCTGAGGTGTTCAGTATTGCATGGATCTGAACCTCTGCTAGGTGAAAAGATTTTACCCATTGATGTTTGGGTGCAAATGAACAAATCATTACCATCTGAGTCTGACCACCACCAAGGTGCAAAGATATTACTTGACAATGATAGGGTAAGGATTAACCAATCATTACCACATGAGTCAGCCCACTGCCAAGGTGAAAAGATTTTACTCGATGGTGATTGGATAATTTACATCAATTTGTTACCACATGGGTTGGTTTTTCCTCATAAAAAATTTATCTTCAATCTGATAGGCCAAAAACCTATATTTCCTAATTTGGAAGACTGAGCTTTGTATTCTTTTGCCTCGAATATTGATGGTCTCAAAATCTGAACTAGTTTAAATAGGAAAAACTAGTATTGAGAAAAGGGCCTTTCTTGGTATTGCCGCGCTTATAATAAAAAACTTAAAAAAATTTAATAAGTGTTATTTTATACCTTTTTTTAAAAAGTTAATTTTCTCACTTTAAAAATATTATTTGTGGTATCCATTGGCGGATCCCACAACATTCTTAAATTTTTAATGTGCTATAGAGCTCATTTTAAGGTAAGCTTTTTATTGATTTAATTATTTTTAACTATCTATAGCTATGTCAAAAAATGACCATGGGCTCCACTAGTGTGCTAGGCCAACCAGTATTAAAGCTGCCTGGCCCTTTGTCATTTCACCTTCATTGGCATACCAACCCCTACAAGTCCACGTCCAACCCACCAATCAACCACCAACAGCTTCGCCTTAGCCCCAGGTATCCTTGGCATGTGCCCCAGAAAGTCCTGCCCCTATCCTTGGTGTCTCAGGCACTTCTGCACTGTCCCACCCTCGCAACCCTTCACCAACCCATCTGGGCATGACCCAGCAAGCACATCCCCCTTATTGGGCAGCCATGGCACTCCCACGCTGCACCCTGCAAGGTTGGCAGTCAGTCAGTGCATCCACTGGTAGCCAGCTGGCCATTTTCCTGCCAGTTCCTCATAGGGAGGAGGCATGGGAGCTGGCAGTGCTGTCCACTCCAGGCATGATCACCTGCACCTATCAGGGATCTCCTGTCCCACTCTTCCCACTCTAATTGCTCTAAGTTACTTCAAATAAATAGGAAAGTTGGGCAAATGGGAGATGTTTGTTAGGAGGGAATAAATAACTATTTATACTACTTTTGGGGCTACTGCACTGTTAAGAAGTTGATATGACTGGATGATATGATACACATTCCAGTGGATTGGAAATTGGAGTAAAGACGAATCTCAAGATTGACAGAAAAGATATATGCATGAAAAGTAAAGTGATCAAAGTGGTGACTGCTTGGCAAATCAAGGGAAATTGCACCAAGATTTTATGGTAGACAAAACCTCCTAGAATTGGGAAAACAAATAGGAAATTAAAAAGAAGATGATAAATTTGGGTTGGGAGAGTGATATTTAAGAGTTGAACAAAAGTTTGAGAAAAGAAGTCTTTTGGGAGGTTTTTGCAGATAAGTCTGCAATTAATAGATGATTAATAAAGTGTCAATAGGGGAGATTGCTCCATATATCATTTATCAGGTTTTTTATTAAAATTGGAAATCTTCACATTATCTGATTCAATTTCTCAGTGGCTAATACCCTGTGTAAACCAACTCAGTAGAATCAAGCTGTTATGCTGAGAATTAACAGTGGTGATCACTACTGAGGGCCACTGGTCAACTGTAGTTTATTGGCGCTAGGGCAAAATGGCAAGCCCTCACTTGTTACAACAAAACTTGATCAGATTTCAAATGCAGTATACTGAGGAAGGCGGGAAGCATCCAATGATGAACTAGTACTATCTACAGTAACAGAGCCAGGTGATGAAGATGCTATGGTCAATTTGCAACTAGAAACTTTTCCTGAGTTGACGGCAGACCAACAAGGTTGCTCTACAAATGTTACCTCACAGCAGCTGTGTAGCATTGTGTAATAGCTTCTGTGGGGGTATTGACTCTATTAAGATGAAGCGGGGGAGCATGCTTTGAGTTTGTTCTACAATTAATGGGACCAAGAAACTTGCTATTCATTGTATATGTCTTATCTGGATGTGACTACCATGGGGTTGAATCATCAGCTTAGTACCCATGGAACTGAAGAGTATTTAGTAGCTTATATGCAGCCATCTATCCACCAGCTACTGCGTGTGCTGGCTCACCACAATATTGAAAATGGGTGTTGTAATTTTGAACGGTATTGCTAAGATCCATTTGGCTATTCACACAAGTTGAGCCCTCTGAGCAATGGATGAATTATGTGGAGATCGTCAGTCCTTCAGAAACACTTGAAAATATATTAAAAAATAAGAGCAATTGACCCAACCAGTTCTTTTATTTATTTTTTATAAATACAGCGTCCTTGCTGTCCCGTCTCATCTGCACTTCAAAAAACTACCTCTCTCAATTGCCCATTTCACTTATATACATCAGCTGCAGGAGATACTATTTCTCATTGCTTGGGTTATTCTATTCCGCCAATTTTCCTCTAACTTGGCTTATTATTCTTTATCCGCTGTCACCCTGTTTGTAGGCGATTTACTTCATATTTGTCAAATATAAACATCGCCTTATTGCCTTATATAGAGGCGATTCAATAAACTCATTATATCTGATAAGACTCATTATATCCCAATATTGCCTCATCTCAAGGCAATCAAATATTTGTAGCTGATACTGTGTTTGGCGGTTTCCGCCCGGCTGTCCCAAGACTATCGTCCAGTCATATAAAAATTGTGACATTACCCCCTCCTTGACTGGACAATAAGATCCTATTGTTTATAAGGTCTGAGGAACTTTTTGTGTACTCAGTTAATGATCTGACCACTTGTAGGATCCTTAATAGTATACGCGTCAACTCCAGTCTTATCTATTATTTCAAATGGACCTATCCAAATACTAGCAAGCTTATGTTTCTGCCCAAATCCATGCTGATCGTGAAAAAGAACCATATCGCCTTACTTGAAAGGCACCAACCCACTATGGCGTGCCTAATCAGCTGCCTGATTCTTAATCTTCTTAGCCAAACTGAAGGAATATGCTGTAGTTTGTAGCTTGATCAGAATTTTTGCGAGGTTAGTCAAATAGCAGTGGGGCTCTAATCCACCAGTGTCTTATACACACACATAAAGCAGTGACAGGAGAGCTGGGTGTCAGCCATATAGTAATTGGAAGGGACTCTTTCCCGTGGCGGAATGGTAACTAATGTTATAAGCAAACATGACAGTGGAAAGGAGGGAGCTCCAATCAGAAGGGCGATCCATTAATAATTTTTGGAGTATGTTCACCAGAGTTCCATTCACTCATTTGACCATTCCATTGGACTCGGGGTGGTATGGGGTCATCAGAACTCCGCATATCCCCATAAGCTCATTCAATTTAGGAAGTATGTGCAAGGTGAAAATGGGCCATTATCAGTGAGAATAAACTGAGGGCAACCATACCGCTGAATATTGCATTCCAGCACGAATTTAGCCACCATAACTGCCTCCAGATCTTGTATTGCCCTTGCTTAAACCCACCAGGTCAAGTGGTTGATAGCCACTAGAATGTACTTACAACAGTTGGCTCCTGTTGGAAAGGGCCAATGACATCGAGGGAGACCGTATGCCAAGCGAAATGTGGTTCCACTAACTGATATGACGTCATACAACAGAACGGCTTCTCCACTTGGCACTGATGGCAACAGAAAAATAGTTTTGAGAACATCAAAACTCATACTTTCCCAGTAGTACTGTGGGCATAACAACTCCATAGTCTTACGCATGCCACCATGCCCAACCGCCCTGTGGGCGCTCATAATGATTCCCAGCCATGCTGAGGGCCGCGGGAAATTCACTGTAGAATTGCCAATTAATTTATACAGTTCTCCATTCCATTGGAAGGTATTTGTACGCAATTCGTTTAACATTTTGATTACTTGAGGCAGTTCATCGTTGTATTTTCCACTGAGCATCTTATCATACATCACATCGCTGAGGTCTGCTGTCACTGCAATAGTCAGTAATCAAGACAAACAGTCTGCATTCTGATGCTTCTCTCCCAACCAATGGAGAATCTCAAAATTGTAAGCCTGTAACTTGAGAGCCCATCGAGCAAACCATCCTTCTGGTTCTTTGAAATTCTGCAACCAGCGTAATGACGCGTGATCAGTCATGACTTTAAACTTTACCCATGCAGATAGACTCTGAATTGTTTATATGCATAAATTACTGCTAAGCACTCTTGCTTGGTCACAGTATAGTTACGCTCATGACAGTTCAGACTACAACTACAGAATGTAACAGTATGTTCTTCTCCCTCATCATCTTTCTGAGAAAGTACTGCCCCAACAGCAGAAAAGGACACATCCATCTGAACAATAAACTCCCAGTCAAAGTTTGGATATCGCAACACTGGTGCACTGCTCAACGCCATATGTAGTGCATCAAAAGCGGATTGACGACGTTCTGTCCACTCAAACACAGCGTCCTTTTTTAATAACTTGAATAGCGGGCCCCCAATACAGCTAAAATTAGGGATAAAGCGTCAATAGTAACTGACCATCCCCAGAAATACCTGTATGTTGCACTTACTATTAGGTGTAACCATTTTGCTAATGGCCTCCACCTTAGCCAGTTGTAACTGCAGCCCAGTTGAGTCTACCACAAAACCCAGGTATTCTAGCTGATCTTTGAAAAAGTTACACTTTTGAGGTTTAATTTTAATGTTCGCCTCAGCCCGCTGGCGGAATACTACTTCAAGGTGGTCTAGGTGCTCCAAAAAGGTCCAAGAGAAAATGTTAATATCATCGAGGTATACTAGGATGCATGACAGTTTCAGGTCGCCAAGAATAGTGTCCATGGCACAATGAAAAGTAGCAGGAGCGTTAAACAGTTTTTGAGGCATCCGTGTTAATTGAAAAAGGCCTTTAGAGGTGATCACAGCGCATTTTTCCTGTTCCGCCAAGGGTAACTTGATTTGCCAGTAGCCTGATATTAAGTCCATCGCATAAAAGTAGCAGGCACCCCCTGATTGGTTCAGGGCGTCATCAATTCTTGGTAAGGGGTATAAATCCTTTTTTATAGTACTGTTGAGTTTCCAATAGTCTATTACTACCAGGTTGGTGCCATCCTTCTTTTTTACTATCAGAACAGGTGAATCCCACAGGCTCTTGGATGGCTCAAGCATCCCTTGTTGTAATAAGTTGTCAATTTCTTCAGTAACCACATCTTCCGCTGCCCAAGAGTGGTGGATCAGCTGAGACCATATTGGAGGATGATCACTGGTGTTCAATCAATGGACCACCCCCTGAGCACACCCTAAATTGTGATCATCAACAGCAAAAATCCCCTTATATTTTTGAAATAAAGCCATTGCTTGATATTTTTGTTCATCCAATGATCCAAAATCATGAACCAGGTGGACCTCTTCTATGGGAATCAGATGTAAATACGCTATAATTTGGTGGCAAAAGATTTGCTTTGGTTCGCTCTGTAGGTTTGCTAACAAAACCTTTATCTCCCCATGGCCCGGGAGTATAATTCCTGGAGCCACATGCAGCTCAAACCGTGTTTGATGATAGAGCCCAATAACTTCCCCGTATAACCCACTTAGCACTTCTACCTCTAACTCAGTATTCACTAAGACTTGATGGCCAGAAGGGATGGATATGGGCCCTGCCGCTTGAAGAGGTATCCCTTGATATTCACAGATCTGCTGAGGAAGGGCCCAAGCTTTGCGCTTCAGGCAATGGTAGCAAACAGGCCATACCCCATCACTATAGGCGAGGTTGATATGACTGGTATGCTCCGGATCTTTTAATACTCCTCTAGTAGTAAGTAAATTGGGATCTGCTGACCCAGGATGTCGAGGGCCTCCTCCATCATATCAACAATAGCCCCAAAATGACACAGAAAAGCAGTCCCTATTAGTATGTCATAGTGTTCATTTGGTAACACAATCGCCGGAGACACAATGACAGTGGTCCCAAAGCGCAGATGCAGTGCACTGTAAGCTCCCATGGAGACAGTGCTTACAGCTCCAGCAGTTCCATAAACCATGCGATGGTCTACATCAGGTTTCAGTGTTTTTTTTGCATTAACTTAGTGGAAACTATGTTGACTGGAGCACCAGTATCTATTATAGCGCGAACTCTATTTTTTACTACAAAAATATCACAGTATGTACACTCAGTTTAAGAAGAATATTGAATGTTTAATATGTGAAAATTTATGGGCTCTTTTTTCCCAAGAAAATTCTTAATCCCCTCTCTGACTTGGGGGTATTTTCTGACAATGGCATCTACTGGAAGGGCAACATTTACTCCTTTCAGAGTTGGTGCATCCACAGCAGGATCAAGTTGGTCTGAGGATGCTTGATCAAGCATTTGACAGGCATAGGGCTTTGGTTGTTTGAGGGTTTCTTCTTCTGCCGCCACCTTGGCTTGAGCTCAGGTTACTACATTTACTCCTCCAACCGGCTGTTGGTATAGAATTCCATCATTGTACTGAGGAATTTTCGCGGGGTATACTATTGATTCAGGGATGTGTTGAGTGGGTATTGCGGAGGTAGAGGGTCCCATCTCTACTCCGCTCCATCTTTTCCCTGATAGTATTGGTCTTGTTTTACATAATTCATGCGGCGATTGTGGCAGAATTTTGCCAAATGACCAGGGCGACCACATTTGTAGCAGTTAACCCCATAAGAACTACGTCCTGAGTTATCATAAGTGGGTCCAGACTGGAAGGGTTGGGGTCATTTGGTATACCCAGTTCCTGGTTGGTAAGCCAATTGTTGACGGTCAGTGTAATTGGGTCCAGGTTGATAACTGGGTTGCTGACGTTTTTCATGGCCAGCCCATTGATGCTGATCATACTGTTGATTATAATTCGGCCAATGATGAGGTGCAGAGTTATAGTAAGGCTGAGGATTACTAAACAAAGCTGGAGGTGGCCAATAGTATTCTCCAAAATAAGAGGGTGCTTGGGCAGTGGTAGTCTTACGATCCAAATTCATTGGCGAAAAGTTAGGGGATACCCAATGTAGAAACTGGACAATTTTAAGCAGAGGTACATCATTGTCCAGAAGCGGCGAAATAACATTAGAAAGTTCATGATATGGCTTCACTGTGGCGGACATGGCAATGCACACGTCAGCTTCTTCTAGGTACTCAGCTCCAATCAGTACATGGGCTTCTGTTATGAATTGATCAGCGAACTCAATGAGAGTTTCATTTCAATAGAACCCAATTGTTAAAAATTCAGCTTTCCGTTGCAACATTTTTGAGTTTCCCCCAAACAAGTGGAGTACGGTGTCCTTTACATCCTTATAGGAGACAGAACTACTGGGGAGGTAATAGTGACTTGATTGGCACTTCCTACATCCAGGGCAGATATTTGCAACTTAGCCTTCCATTTATTGGAGGCTCCTTCTGTGGCGAACTCAAATTGGTTAAAGAGTCCATGGATGTTCCCATTGCAGTCAAATGGGGGTATCTTTTTATTATTAATTTCCTCCTTTCATTTGCAGTTGTTAGGTCTGCACTGAGGAACAGAATGAGACCCAAAAGCGGACTCTTGATGAGGAGCAGGATTAGCAGAAGTGAGGATATTTGTTGCTTTGGGGGTAGCATAACCATCAGTTGTAGGTGGTACAGCCATTACTGGAGGTAAGTGGTGTTTCAACTCATATGAATATCCAGTGCTATTATCATGAGGGTTGTAGCTATGACCAGCGCTGTTTTATCCTACATAGGATGTTTCTTCTTGATAGTCATCATCCTCCCAGTGCGACGAAGGAGTAGAGAATTTTTGTTCTGCATATTGCAACCTCTGTGTGGCATCATTTAGTCATTCATTGAGTTCTTCGTTTTGTTGTCCCAAGATTCTTATTTGACTAAACTTACTATCAAGTTGATGCATGACCGCGTTACATTCTTGAAGGAGTTTGGCTTGGTTTTTGAGTACCACGTCCAAGGTAACTTTGATTTCCTCATATGAAGCTGATATGGGGTTTTGGGAGGACTCCCCAATGACATGACTTGGGTAAGGCATGATTGGCAACTGAAATTCCGGAGTGTTAGGTGCTTGATCAATGGACCCCTGTAGTGAGCACCACTGTTGTAATTTTGAACGGTATTGCTAGGATCCGTTGGATTATTCACACAGGTTGAGCCCTATGAGCAATGGATGAATTATGTGGAGATCGTCAGTCCTTCAGAAACACTTGAAAATATTAAAAAATAGGAGCAATTGTCCCAACCAATACTTTTATTTATTTCTTATGATATACAGCGTCCTTGCTGTCCTGTCTCATCTGCACTTCAAAATACCTACCTCTCTCAATCACCCATTTTGCTTATATACATCAGCTGCAGGTGATACTATTTCTCATTGCTTGGGTTATTCTATTCCGCCAATTTTCCTCAAACTTGGCTTATTATTCTTAATCTGCTGTCGCCCTGTTTGTAGGCGATTTACTTTATATTCGTCGAATATCAACATTGCCTTATCACCTTATATAGAGGCGATCCAATAAACTCATTATATCTGATAAGACTCGTTATATCCCAATATTGCCTCATCTCAAGGCAATCAAATATTCATACCTGATACTGTGTTCAGCGGTTTCTGCTCGGCTGTCCCAAGACTACCATCCAGTAATATCAAACTTGTGACAATGGGGATGTAATGCAGTTTGTTCAAGCCTAGCAGAATGATACTTGCCTCCTGCTTGACCGCTTGATCGCTCTTTTTTGGAGATGCAGGGGGCACTGGTATGGGTGAAACACCATGTTGGGGATGTCCGCCATCAGTTGGATGTTTTGGTGCCACAGTTGAATCTAGAGTTACCTCAGGTGATAGAAAACTGTTGGATCAGCATGGTCTATTGATGGAATGGATTTGGGACATAACCACGTTGGGAACAATACCAAGTGCTTTATGATGGATCTGGCAGAATGGGCGGAAGCACTTGAAGCCGCAATAGCTGAGATCAGGGAAAGGGTAACGCTGATGGAGCGGAGAGTAACAGATCATGTCAGTTACATAGAAGCTGAATTCAGCCAACTTCACATTGAGTGGAGTTCTCAGCAGACAGCAGATAACATGATCATTCCCTTGTCAACGTCCTCCAAATATCTCCAGTTAATACTTTTGGTTACACAATTGGAAATCATTAGCCAGGCTGAGCACAGTCAAGCCATTCCCCTTCCATTTATTAATATGGGAGAGTACACAGAAACGTGAGTATGACTGGATACCCTTCAATGGGCCAACGATAAATTTATGTGAGAATGAGTTGCCCTCATTAACCAAGTAGATGACACTAATTGACAAGCGCTTGACACTAGCACGCAGCATGAAAGAATGTAGAACACAGTGGAGGACATCCTCTAACGACTACAGGCAGTGGAGTGGAAACTGGACTTTGAGCAGGAATTCTGTTGTGAGTTGCAAAATTAATATGAGACACTATAACAGGAATTTCAAAATGGATGGTGTAGATGCCATTCAGTTAAACGGAACAGATAATCAATGACCATTTTGCTGAGCACGCTGGAGCTGGGGGAAGCGGCGCAGTTAGTGTGATTTGGGGGAGAAATGCTATGGATCAGTTAATGAGTATCCCTCAGGGGTCATGGCATACTATCCGCGCAACACTACTTCTTCCAAGTCCGTTTTGGCGGATTTAATTCCGTCACCTGTCCTAATGATAGCGCATAAGGGGATTATTCCTTTAATCATTCTGAACCTAATTTAGATGCTTCTTGTGGCTGGAGCTCAGAGCAAGGTGAAGCTGTTTAAATCAAGAAATTACCACCCTTCAATTGTGATGGGAATATGCATGGCTACTTTAAGCAATTCGAAATTGCCATGGAAGGGACTTCTGGTTGGCAGAAAGTGAAATATTTGCTGTCCGTTTTGGATGTGTAAGGTGCCAATCAAGTTACCTGCTACCTTCCAAAAAGCTTGGTATCTTACAAAGAAGTGAAATTGACTGTTTTCCAGCTGTTTGGGGGTGCAGCCAAGATGGCCCAATGAAAGACCAACTTCCTGACCATACAGTTCCACTGAAACGAGTCTCTGTTAGAATTCGCTGAATGTTACATGGTGGAAGCGCATGTGTTAATTGGAGCCAACATTTTATCTGCTGAGGATGTCAGTATAGAGATGACAGCAGCTGTCAAACCATATTGGAGATCACATAATGCTATGTCTCACGTTTTGGACAAAGATGCAGGGCTTATTTAAATTATGAACACCTTACATCATCTCTCCGCCACGTTCAGTGACCCCAATGTAGAGTAAAAGGCCCCTGCTGTTGCCGCAGCATACCCCTCAGGATATGGGCTGAAGTGATCGAGCCATAAACTGTTGGAACATAATTGTCCATCATATATATCAGTGATCCTTTTCATCCTATGTATGCTCTGCCAGTTCATCCCTGACCTTTGAATGATATCATTAATCTTTGAATTGGTCCTCCCACTGCAAGTTATATATGTGAACTCTTTATGAATTTTTGCTTCCAGTGTGGATGAAGGTGGCATTATGTAGGCAATTGCCCTAGCAAAATGAAGGTGTATGAAATGCCATCTGGGAAGATCAAGCAGGGAAAAGATTAATTGGAGTAGATATGGGACTCTCTACCTCCGCTAAGTCTAATTCAAAAATCCCCAATGGACTCAAGAATCTCTTTGCATAGGACTCGGAATTCATCCGGATGACTTTCTATACCAACAGCTTCCAATGGATACCCCAGCTTCTATTCTAGAGAGTGATTATTCATCCCCAGACTATGAGTTCTGCCAAGATGTGCAAAAGCCATATGCATGGCAGATCCTGGAACAAACTGGCATAATCAACGTGGATCCCTCCATGGACATTGCCTCTCTAGTAGGGGTTAACGTTGCAATTTCAGGTGAAAAAATCGCTATGGAGTATCCTTATGTCATTATGGACATATCCTCCTTTATGAGTAACAAAAAGCCTTTGGATGTCCACATAATATACACTGTTGTTTCTTCTTACTTGGAGTGCACTTACTGTGATATTTTTCTTCAGAACACAAAAATACGCGCTATCATAGACACTGGGGCCCCAGTGAACATAATCAACCAGGTTGGTGGCTAAGCTTCCGTTGAAGCCAGATGTGGACCACAGAGTGGTATATGGGACCGCGAGGACACAGAGTACTGTGTCTGAAGGAGCATATAGAACGTTGTATTTGCAATTTGGGTCAGTCAGGGCTTCCGCTCCAGTGGTAGTTCTACTAAACAATAACTACAATAGGTTAATTGGTGCGGCATTTATGAGGAAATTTGGAGCTGTGATAGATATGGCAGAGGAAAATCCTTAATATTTTGGGACAACAGATTCCCAAATACTTTACCTCTAGCGGAATCCCAACTTATCCATTCCACTCCAGTCAAATCAATCTGGCATATAGTAATGGGGTGATTCCTTACAATAACAGCAATTGAAGCAGAGAACCAGAGCACTTCACAATCAGATCTATGAGTATAAAGGGATTCTTCTCCGAGTAGTGAGCGCTTTGAGCCTACTGTATGGACACCAGTGCATAGTAAGGACTGATCTCGAAATTGACATTCCTAAAGGGATATATGGGGAAAATATGGGGCCTCACCAGCAATCATAGCTTGAACCACATGTGGCTCCAGGGCTTCTTCTACCTGGGAATGGGGAGGTGAAGGTACTGCTAGCCAATTTACAGAAGGAGACAATAACAATCCAGTGTCACCAAGTGGTGGCTTATCTACAATTAGCTCTATAGAGGAAGTTTGTCATATTCATGACTTTGGATCATGGGAGGACCTCGGACTAATGACAAATTCTTTATTTAGCGTAATGACAGAAGCTCCACAGGAAGTGCTAACTGGATTGTCAGTGGAACAGCAAGATAAGGTGATAGCTTAGTTTGTTAATACTGAGATATTTTTGCATATGACAATCATGATTTGGGGTGCGCTCAAGGGGTGGTACATTGGATAAATATGGGGGATCACCCTCCCATTTGATCACAGCCTATTAGATGTTCAAAGGCGGCAGAAGAGATTGACTCTGACAAGGTAGATAAGCTTATTGAATAAGGGATTCTAGAACTGTCAAACAGTCCATGAGAATTGCTGGTGCTCATTGTAAAGAAAAAAAATGGCACAAATAGGGTGGTTATTGACTAACAGAAGCTCAATAGTGTAACAAAAAAAATTCCTACTCTCTTCCACGGATTGATGACACATTGAATTTATTAGGCGGTGAAAAGTATTTTTCACCATGGATTTGATCTTGGGGTACTGGCAGATTAAATTGCCATCAGTGGAATGGGAGAAATGCGCTATCATCACTTCAAAGGGGTTATTCCAGCTGACACATACGCCACAGGGTTTGTGCAATGCCCCAGCTATGTTCCAGCATGCTATGGATACAATGTTAGGTGAATTGAAGCTGTCCTGCGTCTTAGTTTACCTCAATGATATCAATATGTTCTCATTAATGTTTACAGATCAACTTGCCTATATGGACAAGTGTTCCACCAAATCTCTGATGCTAATATCAAAATCAATCTTCAGAAGTGTCACTTCTTCAAAGAACAATTAGAATACCTCAGATTGTGGGGCCATCTAGTACTAAAAAATACCTCAGGTTCATAGTGAATTTAAAAGGGCTTAAACTGCAGACAGCAAGATGGAAGAAATAAGCAAAATGACCCTCCCAGGTAGTAAATGGGATATTCAAGTGTTTCTGGGGATGATCAGGTACTTCCAATGGTTCATTCCTAACTTCAATTGTATCGAGGCACTGCTCTTTGAGTTGTTAAAGGAAAATGCCTTTTTTAATTGGATGGAACAATGCCAAAACGCTTTTGATTTGTTACAAACTGCGTTAGCAAGTGAACCCATTTTGCAATATGCCAACTTTGAAAAACAATTCATAGTACAAATGGATGCATCACTTTTCGTTATAGGGGCAGTATTATACCAGAAGGATGATGTCAGCGTGGAGCACCCTGCCACATTTTGCAGTTGAAGCTTGAACTGTCATGAATGAAACTACACTGTGACTAAGTGGGAGTGCTTGGTGGCGATTTACGCGTACAAACAGTTTTGATATATCTACATGGGATAAAATTCCAAGTGCTGATGGATCACGCTTCCTTGCGCTGGCTGCATAATCTCTGTAAACCTGAGGGGTGTCTAACGCATTAGGCGCTGAAGCTCCAGGCATACGATTTCGAGATTGTACACCTCTGGGAGCAAAACATCAAAATGCAGATTGTATTTTTCAACTACCAATGGTTGCCATCACAGCAGATTTGGCTGACGTTATGTATGAGAAGATGGTGGTGAACAAATAACATGACAAACTGCTGCAAGTGATCAAGGTACTAGATGGGCTTAGGCAGGAAACTTTCCTATGTGAGGGGAAACTATATAAGCAGATTAGAGATTTGACGCTGAGAGTACTAAATCTTTCGTTAGACCTCAAAATTATTATGGATTCCCATCGAGTGGTAGGACTTGGAGGATTATGGAAAACGTTGGAGTTTTTGTGACCCCACTACTATTGGGAAAGTATGCATTACAATGTGCTGGAAATGGTAAGATGTTGCCATCAGAGTCAAGTGGAAAAGCCATTCCACAAGAAGACCACATAAAAGCTGATTAAGCCCCGGTTCACCTGGCACACCATTTCCCTTGAAGTAGTGGAACCTCTGCGAAATGGCGCCAATCTATCTAAGTATATAATCATCAAAATTAATCATTTGACAATATGGGTGGAGGCCAGGGCAATTAACGACTTGGGAGCAGTCACTACAGCCAAGTTTATTATGGAGTGCGTTATACAGCGACATGGATGCCCACAGTTTATTTTAACAGACAATAGAACCAATTTCACTTTGCACATCTTGCCCAAGTTAAATGAGTTGATAGCGATCCATGGAGTTTTGACCACACTCTACCATCCAGAAACAAATGGAATGGTGTAACAGGTCAACAGAACCTTAGTGAACGTACTCCATAAGTGGTGAAGGATTGACTGTCATGGAAACAGCTGATAAGAATTAGAATAAGCTCCCAGTCAGGGTGTGTGAGCACCCAGTGGAGAGCTCAGAATGTTAAGGGCACAGCGGTACATGTGACTAGAAGAAGGGGGGATCTAGTAGGGAGGTGAGGAAAGTAAATGTTTATGAACGTACTGAAGGCCCCAAGGCAAACCAGATGGTTGCAATGGGGGCAACCGCGAGTCTTGCGGGGGCAACCCCCAAGGGCAGGTGAGGCGGGGAGGATGATGACTCCTCAAGGGTGCACAGTTGCTGGCCTTCAGTTATGGGTAGGTGGATCTGTGCGCCAGAGAGGGGCGACACAAGACCCACCACATGGACAGGGGTGCTGTCAGAGGGGAAAACAGGCCCAAGATGAGCGTTAGGGCCAAGTCCCCCTTGGTTGGGGTACTCTGGGGCCCTTAGGTGGGTGGGATCAATGGTGGACAAGCCAGGCGTAGGGGCCGAGCTTGTGGGCATTGGAGCAGGGTGCCCTGAGGCTGCTCCAATAGGGGAGCACTCTCAGAAAACCCGTCAACAGAGCGAACGGATGGGTCCACATTTAATGGATACACAAAAATGGACGGAGAGTTGACTCCATCATTGAGAGTGAGGCAGTTCATCACAGATATGATCCACTGCCGCATAGTGGGGTTGAGTGACCAGACAACCCATTCAGCGATCATTGGGATAATTATTTGGGTGGTGGCGCACTTTTCCAGATCAATTAGCAGAATTTTGAATAGAAAACAAACAGGCGGAGTCCACAACAAGGCGTTTGGGGTAATTGACTTTATTTTGGCACAAAGCGCAAGGAGAATAGAGAATGAACTGACAACTGCTCATTGACAGAGCAGTTGCCTTAAGTATTGGGTGGTTGGGGATTGGCGATGGGGTTTGGTTGGCTGGCAGGTGGGGGAGTGGATGGATGGTTTTCAAAATCTTGGCAAAAGTCTAAAAAACTTTTGCTGATTTTCCCAAATTTTTGGGGACAGACCAGGTTGATGGTACCAATATGGGCCTTGACCATTTTGTCAGGCAGCTCATGCAGTTCAGTTTTCCCAGATTTGTCCCGGGGGGCTGTGGCCTTGGTGCTCAGTTGTCTGCAACCCAGTCTGAACTCTTGATTTGATTGTCTATGC